>JAVCKT010037910.1:0-17823 GCA_032273925.1 Rhynchotus rufescens | reverse complement strand
AGCACCCCCCCGGGCCCTGGCCATGGTGCTGAAGCGGCGCCGCTCCCTGTCCAGGGTTCTGGGGGTCCCGCCCTTCCTCCTCCTCTCCTGGGCCGCCTCCTCGTCCCGCTTGCGATGTTCGAGGAGAGAAGCAAGAGGGGAGCAAAACGCCAAAATAAACATAACTAAATTTATAGGGAACCGAGGGAAATTCTTCCGTGTCTTTTCCTTGCGTCTCTCTGTTCTGCCCTCTCCCACAAGGCAATACTTGTTCTGGGACGCGGTGCCAGGCAGAGGCGCCCGATGAGCAGAGCCCTTCCCGTCCCAGCAGGCGGGCGCTGGGCTCCGGGTGAGGGAAGCGCCGCCCGGGCTCTCGCTTTCACAAATAATGGCTTCATTAGATGGAAAGAAGTGGCCGGTGACCTCTCCGAAATGGACTTTGTGACCCCTGCTGACCCCCCGCCCTCGCTCTGACAGCCTGTAAATCTTCCCCTGCCGCACGGCCAGGCCAGAGCAAGGGAGGCAAGTGGCCGGGGCTGGGGAGACGCTCACGCTTGCTGTGCAGGGCTCCCCATCCTAGGCAAGGAGATGAACAGGAAGCCGTGGGGACAGGAGCCCCTTGGTGGCAGCGTTGCCACAGAGATCACTGCGCTGTCCACCCATCAGTCCGTCCTTGCGGACCACGGTGCTCCCATTGCTCTCTGCATCACAGCCCTGGGAACGTGGGGCAAAGAGTCCGGCGCGTGTGGCTGGGCGAGGGGGAAGAGCATCCCATGCTCACGGTGGCTCCTGGCTCCTTGGTCCCCATGCTGGCAGAGGAGCCCGGGGGACACCCTGACCTTTGCCTACGGAGCCATCAATAACGGAGGCCACGGGGCCGCTCCGCCCTCCGCCCTTCCCCCTGCTCCAGCCGTGCCCGCTGCCCCACTCTAATGATCCCCGGCCGTCATCGAGGAACTGTCAGGTCCCCCGGCCGCGGGGCCATCGACCCGCGCAGACACAGGTGGGATGGGGGGATGGGAGCGGGGAGCCCCCAGCGGCGCCCTGGCTGCCACGGGCACCAGAGCGCGTCCTGGCCAAGGGGGACAGGGAGCTGCTGCCGCTCATCCCCGGGCCCTTCCCTGCCTTTCAGATAGCTTGGGAAGAGCAGGGAGCTCTGCCCGGAAGGAAGGAAGGAAGGAAGGAAGGAAGGAAGGAAGGAAGGAAGGAAGGAAGGAAGGAAGAATGGATGGATGGATGGATGGATGGATGGATGGATGGATGGATGGATGAGGGGCTGTGCCCAAAGACAGCACCTCCCCTCCGCATTCCCAGCTGCCTCCGATGAAAGCGCTGGGCCCGCAGCAGCTGATTGATCACCCGCAGAGCAGGGATTGATCAGAGATTCGGCCCCATGCATATTCCTGCTATCTGATAAAGGGAAATCGATAGTGGGAAGAGGGATTCCTGTGAGGCCAGCCTCTCCGGAGGCAGCAGCCTCCGTGGATCACAGCCTTTCCATCCCCACCCCCCATCCCCAAGGCAACCCCAGGTGGCTGGAGGGGCTGCAGGGCCGAGCATCCCCCCTGAAATCAGGGTAACAGGGAAGGGGGGACACGGGTGCCCCCAGTTCCCTCCTGGCAAAGTGCGCGGGCGCTGGGTGAGCACGGTGGGGCCCTGGCCCAGCTGCCCTGTTTGCTCTCCAAATAAAGAGGCAGGAGCTCGGCTGGCCTCCAGTGCCGGCCTCCCGCCCTGGCACTGCCCCTGGCCACGCGCTCGCCTTGCGCCAGCGCCCGCATTCTGTGGCCTCCACACCCATGGGCAGCGGGGATGGCACCAAGGGCAGCAGGCAGCCGTGAGAGGGACGAGGTGGCGGCAAGAGAGGGGCAGCTTGGGGACCCCAGGCAGGTGAGTCCTTGGGAGGCTGCGGAAGCAGCCGGAGGAGCCCTGGGTTTGCACAGGCCTTACCGGATACCTGCTTCTGGGAGCCATCCCACATGGCATTGGCACCCTCAGGTGGCACCGGACAGGGTCAGGGCCTCTTCCGAGGGGTTTGTGCCTGCAGAGCAGGATCCAGCCCCGGCCCTGCTCTCTAGGATGGGGAAAGAGGAAGTGGCAGCAGGTGGAGGCTGGAGTAACCACCAGCTCCACGACACGGGGGCGGGCAGGTCCCCTGGGCACCCCCGGCTGGGAACAGCCTCCAGGAGGCCAAATTGCACCCCTGGCACTGGAGGCTGTGCAGGCACCGCTGCCCCAGGCATCCCCATGTGTGTGAGCGCCCACTGGGAGCGGCGCCCTGCGGCAGCGCCGGCACAGCCCAGTCCGGCCCGGCGGGTGCTGGGGAGGAGCTGGGTGCTGATACCAGGCGAGCGCCAGCTCTGATGGTGCTCAGGGCCCTCCTGGGAAGAGACTCTGCACTCAGGTGCACTCAGGGCTGAGGCAAGAGCCTGGGCTGCTCCTGGGGGCCCAGGGTCACCACAAGCCCCTTGCTGTCCTCGGGTAGCCCTGGGGACAGCACCGAGCTCTGAGCCAGGATCTTGGGGTGCCGTGTAACCGCGCGGGCTCAGGCCTCACCACAGCCCCCACGGGCGCCTCGCCTGCCCTGCGCACCAGCGAGGGCATCCTTGTCCCCATTGCGCCACCACCACTCAGCCCCGCGGAGCCAACATGGGCTCCAGTGGTGACCACCACCCTGAGCAAGGTGGGCGAGGATGAGGAAGGCAGAGGTGAGGAGGCAGCTGCGCTTGACGGGCTGGGGGCCGTCGCTCCTCCCAGCCGCGTTGAACAGCGGAGCCGGCTCCCCGGGAACCAGCCCGACCGGCTCGCCGGCACTGAGCGCCTCAGGAATGCCAAGGCCGCGCTCGCCCGGCGAGGGCTGGGTGCTCGCAGGGTGACTGCGCCGGTCCGCCCAGGCGCGGCGAGCCCGGCGCGGAGCAGCAGCCGCGGGCAGCGCAGTGCGCTCGCCACGGCGCCTGCCCGGCCACCACCACGGGACGCGCGGCCAGCAGGTACGTGGGGAGCCCGGTGTCGGGGGGCGCAGGGCTGCGCATGGCCACGAGCCAGCAGGGACTGGGGGGCTGTTGCATCTGCGTCCTGGGCACGGCATCGGGTGGCTCTAGCCTCGGGCTCGCAGGCTCGGTCCAAGCAAGGAGGCTGCTCTGCTTTCAATGCTGCTCCGAGCAGCCAAACGGCGTAGATGCCAGAGGAGCAGTGGATCCTCCCCCTGCGCAGCTCCCGGTCCCAGGCAGCGCCACATCCCGCTCCACGGGAGGGACACGCGGGGCAGCAGGGGAAGCGCAATTGCACGGCCCTAACCATGAACCGCGGTGCGAGCGGCAGAGCCAGCCTGGCTGCCCCATGGGCAGCAGGTCCCTGGCACCCCACAGCTACGGAGCGCGTCCCTGCGTGTCTGGAGGCTCCTCTGCCACCCCCTGAGCTTTAAAAGGCATTTGGGGCCTTTCAGTTGGATGCTGTGAGCCCTGAAAGGGGAGTGGGGAGAGACTCTCCTGAATGGCAACGCGTTCCCTCATGGCAGAAGGCAACAAATGAGCTGAGCGGGTCGGCTTTGCCTGGACACAGTGTAATGAATTAGCCACGGCGGGCAGCCCGTTGCAATGACAGAGCTGTGTGTTAGCGGGGAAAGGAGCAGAGGTCCCAGCATTGGTGCTGCTCTCCGCTCACTCACCGTGAGCCCCTTGTCACAGCGGGGTGCCAGACTGGCCAGCATCCAGCGTGGCCCAGGGCGCGACAGGCAGCCACGGTGCCCAGGGCCGGGGAGGATCGGCCTGGAGACAGTTTGGAAATCCGGCTGCAGGCGCAAGTCAGCCCGGCTGGCTGAGTCACCGGCACAGGGCCCCGGGCCGCCTGCGGGGCCGGCTCGCTGGCGGCGGGGAGAAGCCCTTCGGAGGCGGCACGTAGCGCCGGCGGCCCAGCGAGGGGTGCGCAGCGGCCCGGCGCGATGCGGCCTGCCACCTAATTGCAGCAGAAAATCCAGCTGCTCTGGCCGTGCGGGGCCGGGCGCCCCGCGAGCCACCCGCGCCGGTGCCGCAGGCGGCGCTGAATCAGGCTCGCCACGGAAAAGGGGCGCCAGACGGCGTCGCCGCGCGGGTTTCGTCAGCGAGGGAAGATTGCACGGCGCGCGGCGCCAATTGCATGCAGCGTTTGGCTTGCAGCAAGCCACCCTCTCGGCAAGACACGGCGCCGTGGCTGCTTGCACGGCTGGGGACAATGATGCAGGCGGCAGAAGTCTCACATAGGGGCCACCATGACGTTGCAGAGCCCCATTTCAGCTGCTTTCCAGCCTAAATTGAGTCCCAGCCACTTGCTTTGATGCCCAGCTGATGCAAGAGGCAGTGGATGCATGTGCAGACCACAATAGCCCCTGGTGCTGCCAGCTCTGGGAAACTATCTCCAAGGAGGAAGGTTGTGCCCCAGTTTCCACATGGAAAAGCAGCCAGTTTGACCCCTTCATGGTGGGGATGTCCCCAAGACCCTCTTTCCCTCCTGCTCTCGCCAGGTTGGTGACACCAAATAACTTAATAGGGAGATGCCGAGATGCCGCCGCACTTCCGGCCCCGTCACCGGCAGGTGCTTCGTCAGCTGCTTTCCATAACCCAAACACAGCAATAAAACCGTTCTGGGGCAGTTACGCCGCCTAATCACAGTGTCGCTGCCACGCGAGCCCAGGCTGTGTGGCTTGGGCGGCTCAGGGCAGGGCTCCGTGTCCCCGTGTCCCTGGCCAAGCAGGACAGGATGGCAATGGCAATGCCCAAGTGCGGGGTGCAGGACGGCGGGTGCCGTGCTGGCCGCGGGCACCGCACTGCCACGGTGCAAGAGCCTGCAATTAGTGCGGCTTGTTTGCTCATGCCAATTGGGCCCCGGAGCTAGACGGAGCGCTGCCGTCGTCGTGGAGCTGCAATCGCCGCGGTCACAGGGGTGATGCTGCAAGGACGAGCCCAGCCCAGGGCTCCACTGCCACCTCCTCCCTTGAAACGGCGGCCAGACGGGCCCTCGTGCAGACAGGCCCCGGCGCGGCCGTTCCGCCCGGTGCGGCTGCTGCGCTGGTGCTTTTTGGGCCGGTTCCTTTGCAGCGCTTGCTGTGTCGGTGCAGCCCTGCCGCCCGCCTGACTCATCCCATGTTCGGGCACAGCCAGGCTGGGCGCTCTGTGCGCTCGCCAGCACCGCAGGGCACTGCAGGACGCAGAGTAAAGGGTTCCAAGCCCTGATCTCGGGCTGGCCCAGGCTCCAGGACGGAGTTGGGATGTTCGTGCTCGGTCCTCGGCGCTGCATGGGGTCCCACCACGTTGAGAGATTTTGGAGTGTTGGTTAGTGCTGAAACTCTGTTTTCTCGTGCCCATTCCCTGCAGCTCTGCCAGGCCCTGCACAGCATCGCTGAGGCCGCCATGGATTCGTCCTTCCGCCACACCAAGACGAGAGGCTTCATCTCCAGCACAGAGCTGAGCACGAAGCAAGCGTCGCCCGTCGCACCGGCGCCCGAGGCCCGGCCCCGCTTCCAGAAGGTCTCGCTAGTGTCACGGAGGCTGGAAAGCGCTGTGGCCTCGCGGAGCCGGGAGGGCAGCCCGTCCCGCGTGTCCGTGCTGCTGCAGGCCTGGGAGCGGGAGATCGTGGAGAAGACAGCGGCGGGGCCAGCGGGGCTGCTGCACCGGCAACGTTCCTCCTCCATCAGCCTCCTCAAGGACTTCGCCCCGCACGGCCCCATCTTCGCGCAGGTTTACTCACCCATTCAGAAGCCGAGGAGGCAGGACGAGAGGGGGAAGGCGGCGGCGAGCTCCCGCGAGATCACTGTGCACCGGGAGAGCTACCTGCACGGCACCCTGAGCCCTCCCTGTGCACCCAGGCCGCCCGCAGAGCCGCCTCTCCGCAGCTCCTCACCCACTGGGTCCCCCCGGGATGGCCCTGGGGCTGTGGCCAGTGCCGTTCTAGGCCCCAGGTCCCCACACGGGTCAGAGCCCAATTCTCGCCCTGCCGTGCCCAGGGCCAGGAACGTCACCGTGCTGCGGACGGGCAAGGAAGCAGCCAGCTCCGAGCCCAAGCTGCAAGAGGAAAGGGAAGCACTGAGCAGGCCACATGGGGCCCCCAGCACTATGGGGTCTCCAGGGGAAAGCCCTAGGCAGGGGGACAGTGATGGCTCTGGTGCTGCAGTGCTCAGCACCCGCTCCCCTGCCTGCTCAGGGGCTGGGACTGTCTCGACCGAGGGATCCCAGGAGGAGAAATGCTCGGTGCAAGATGGAGTCACAGAGGTGGATGGCCACTGGAGAGACAGCAACAGGCCTGGGGACCTGCAAAGCAGTAAAACCAGCTCCCGGCATGGCCCCTCGGAGGCAGCCAGGGCTGCCGCGGAGCAGGAAAGCAGAGCAGAGCGGGGAAGTGCATTGGAGAGGGAAAGCACGGCCGAGTGGGAAAGTACAGGGGAACAGGAAAGCACAGGGGAACAGGAAAGCATGGCCGAGTGGGAAAGCACAGGGGAGCAGGAAAGCATGGCAGAAGAGGAAAGCACAGGGGAGCAGGAAAGCATGGCAGAACAGGAAAGCACAGGGGAACAGGAAAGCACAGCAGAGCAGGGAAGAATGGTGGAGCAGGGAAGCACAGCGGAACAGGGAAGCACGGTAGAGGGGACCAGCCACACTCCATCCACACCACTGCGACCAGGGAGCAACATGGGTGCTGCTGAGAATCCCTCCATGGAAGAGAGCGGTGGCCCAGAGCCCTTCCCTGAAGCACAGGAGTCTCTGCAGGACGCTGAGGTTCAGCAGGAGGTTGAAGAGATGACAAGAGATCCCCAAGGAACAGCCCAAGAGCCAGAGAATGGGATGGAGCTGCCCGTGGAACCCGGTGAGCTGTCGGGAAGCCCCACAGCCGAGGAGGACGCAGAGCTGCTGGTGGACATGGAACTCTTTGTGGACACGCTGCGCAACATGGAGCCCTCGGAGATGCGCAAGGCACCCAAGGGGCCGCGGCAGCCGCGGCCATGGGTGCTGGGCCGCTGTGCCGCCCTGCCACCCATCCACGAGGGCTGCGTGACGCCGCGCGCGCCCTGCTCGCTGCCCACCGCGCTGCGGGAGCTGCTGGAGCAGGAGCGGAGCCCCGAGGAGAAGCTGGAGAACCCCTATGTGAGCCGGGAGCAGAGCGCCGAGGAGGAGATCGAGAACCCCTATGCGAGCTACGAGAAGCCGGCGGTTCCGGCAGCGCCACGGCAGGGTGACCCCGCGGAAGGCGGGCAGGGGAAGGCCGAGGCGGAGATGGCCTCGCTGCTGGGGATGCTGCGGCGGGAGCAAGGCAAGCTGGGCCTCCCCCGCGCCTCCCTGGAGCACAGCGTGCTCTTCCGAGGCAACGTGCTCAAGGGCATGGCGCTGCTCTCGGATTTCCTGGAGCACCGGGCGGCCGCGGCGGACGAGGGCAAGCCCTACTCGCGCCTGGACAACAGCATGCTCTACAGCCGCTTCGTGGCGCCCGCCGCCCCGCTCGAGGCGCCCGAGGCCGAGGAGCCGCCGTCGGCCAACAGGCCCTGCCTGGAGGCGTCCCTGGTCTTGCCGGAAGCCCCAAGTCCGAGCCACGTCCCTCCTGTCACCAAAGAACCAGCGCCGAGAAGCGGTCCATGCCCTGAGGACGTGCCGGTGAGTAAATCTCGGCATGTGCTCGTGGGAGCAATCGCTGCTTGGCTCCCCGTCTGCCAAGGGAGAAGCCAGAGTAGGGCTGCGTGCGGTGATCCCCATTGGGATGTCCCTTCTATTGGGGACACCCAGGAGGGGCCAGGACACGGGCTGTGAGCAGGGCCGGCTGCCGCGTGTGGCACGGGGCGGCACCAGGGCAGGGGCCGGGCAGGGCGGTGAGGAATGCTCGAGGAGCGGCCGCCGCAGGCGAGGGGAGGCACCGCAGAGCCGCCCGCGGCAGCCGCAGGGAGGTGGCTGGTGCGGCCGACGTCCCCGGGCGCCTCTCACACGGCTCCGGCCGTTTGCAGCAGGAGGACAAGGAGACCTGCAAGAAGATCAACGTGAGACCCGGCAAGGTGCGAGGGACGGGGCGCGGGGCCGCGGTTCTTGGACCATCAGCGCTCCGGTGCCAGCTCTGCTGTGTCGCCCCTTCCCAGATCATCCTCTTCTCCGAGTCAGGCTTCACGGGCCAGAAACGGGAGATCTGGGGCGACATCCCTGACGCCACGTCCTGGGAGCTCTCGCACACCATCTCCATCCGTGTCATCCGCGGAGGGTGAGCGAGCGGGGCCAGCGCAGAGAGCGAGCTGCCCGGCCAGGCTGCGCTCCCTGGAGCCTGAGTGCCGGCCTGGCTGCCGGGAGTCGTTGCCAGGGCTAATTGCCGGGGCTCATAGGCAGCGTCTTCCACCCACACGGTGTCCCCAGCCCCGCGTGGGGCTCGAGGTCGTGTCCCGCACCTCTCCCACTGCCATTATGTGGGCTGGTCACCACCCCTCTGGCCACTGTCCCCGCACACAGACTCGTCTCCCTTGGGATGGGGTCTCTGCCAGGTGATAGGTAAGAGTGGGATCATCTCCCTTTGCTCCCTCCCCGCCTGTAGGTGGGTGATGTACGAGAAGCCGCGGTTTCACGGGCGCAAGTGCGTGCTGGCCGAGGGTGACGTGGAGATCGACAACCCCTGGACAGCCTACGGGCAGAGCGGGCCCTTCCGCATCGGCTCCTTCAAGCGGGTGGTGCGGGTGAGGAGCCGCACGGTTGCAGCGCTCCCCCGGTGAGCGGAGCGCGGAGCCTGCGCCGGCCGCCCCTCACGCACCCCTTCCCTGGCCAGGATTACCGCGTCCCCGAAATCAGCCTGTTCGCAGAGGAGAACGGCGAGGGCACCCAGCTGACATTCACTGACTCGGCGGAGGACACCCGCGTGGGGGGACAGCCCCTGACAGCCTCCTCCATCGTCGTCCACTCGGGCCTGTGAGGCGGGGCTGTGGGCGCAGGGCTGGAGCGGCACCGGGACACGGCACTCCGGCATTTGGGAGAGCTTCTCCTGCTTTCCCCAGGTGGCTGGTATACTCCAAGCCATTCTTCGACGATGACCCCTACGTTTTGGAGCCTGGCAGGTATCCCAACCTAAAGGCGTGGGGAGCAAAAGACCCCTCCATCTGCTCCCTGCACCCCATCCGCCTGGTGAGCGCCGCTGCTGGGTGACAAATGAAGCTAAAAAACCTCTTCTCTTGAATGGAAAGAGCGCTGGGCCCCACCAGGCTGCAAACAGCCTCGCAGCGGCGCCCGGCGCTATCCCATCCTGCAGCAGCCTCACCAGGGCTCTTCTCCTTGCAGGGCTGCCCCGTGGTGGAGCGAGCTGGGGAGCCGCAGGTGAGTGCGCAGCACGGGACACTGTGGGGCCGGCACCGCCGCGGCTCATCCCTGCTCTGTCCCCAGGTGCTCATCTACGAGGACAGCGGCTTCCAGGGTCGCAGCCTTGCCGTGAGCCGAGATATCTATGACCTGCGGCGCCTGCCCGGGCTGCCGCTGCCCACCGTGGGCTCCCTGCACGTCCTGGGTGGCTGGTGAGCAGCCGGTGGCCAGGAGCGGATGGGATGGGGGCAGCGTGGTGGCATCCCGGTGTGCACTGGGAATCGCCCTGCTCTCGATATCCCCGTGGTGCCATGAGCCATGTGTGTCTGTGTGCAGCTGGGTTGGCTACGAGAAGGAAGGTTTTCGCGGCCACCAGTACCTGCTGGAGGAAGGGGAGTACCGCGACTGGACGCACTGGGGTGGCTACAGCAAGGAGCTGGTGTCCCTGCGCCTCTTACGCACGGTGAGGGCCGGGCTGGCAGCAGGGTGGGCTTGTCCCCATAGGGTCCTGTCCTCATCCTCCAAAGAGACCCTCTCTGTGGGCACCAGACACCTGGGCATGGCCTGCGATCCCCTGAGCTCATCACACACCAGGGACTAGGAGGCCAGAGGTGGCCCCAGGGTCCCCAGGAACCACGGGGTTTCAGGGGACTCCCCCGTCCTGCAGGACTTCTCTGCCCCGGCGCTGGTGCTCTTCGAAGCCATGGACTTCGAGGAGGGCCCCAGCGTGGAGCTGAGCGAGGCGCTCCCCGACACGCGGCTGGCCGGCTACGGCCCTGTCACCCAGTCCATCCACGTGCTGAGCGGCGTGTGAGTCCGGGGCCGCGCGAGAGGGCGGCTGCTCATGGGACGGGGCAGGAGCTGAGGGGCCCCGCGTTGCTCCCTCGCAGGTGGGTGGCCTACGAGGGCCCCAACTTCTCGGGCGAGCAGTACGTGCTGGAGAAAGGGGTGTACCGCACCTGCGAGGACTGGGGTGCCACTGACTGCCGAGTCGCCTCGGTGCAGCCCATCGTGCAGGTGAGCGCCCCGTCCCCCGGGCTGGCGGGGTCCCGCTGTCCCCGTGGTGAGGGCTGCGTGGTGGCTGAGCCTCAGCACGGCGCGGACCGGCCACATTCCCTTCACTTTCAGCTCGGAGAGCACAACCTGCACTTCGTGTCCAAGGTGAGGCTGACGCGGCCAGGAGGGGACACCCTGCCACCGTGGCGGGGTGGCAGCAGTGGCTTTGCCCCCGTCTCACCCAGACCCGTCCCTGCTTTCCCCAGATCCAGCTGTTCTCAGAGCCCGACTTCCTCGGGGTCCACGTCTCCTTTGAGGACGACCAGAGCGCCCTGTCGGCCGCCTTTGTGCCGCGCTCCTGCCGAGTCCGCGGGGGCAGGTAGGACGTGGCGGGGGCAGCCAGGATGGGGCTGCCACGGAGGTTCTGTGGGGAGCAGGACGAGCATCCTCCCCGCAGGGCGCCCCGCGCTGGGGCCCCCACAGCCGCCCCTGCAGGTGCCATGAGGCCGCAAGAGCGCAGGGACGGGGTGGGACAGGCCCGGCGGTTGTGGGGGCTGCAGGGGCCGGGCCTGGCCCCGTCACCCTCGCGAATACTCCTCTCTGCCAGCTGGACCCTGTTCGACGGGCAGGCGTTCACAGGCGAGCAGCACGTGCTGTCCGAGGGCGAGTATCCCACGCTCAGCGCCATGGGCTGCCTCTCCTCCACGGTCATCCGCTCCTTGAGGAAGGTCCCCTTGGTGAGCGTGGCCCCCCGGCCGGCACCAGTCCCGACCTGCAGCTCCTCCTGGCCGGCTCCTCACATGGCCGGCCCTTCTCCCTGTTCCCCCGCAGTTTTTCTCGGAGCCCTCCATCTTCCTGCATGGCCTGGAGTGTTTCGAAGGGAAGGAGATTGAGCTGAACAACGAAGTGCGGAGCCTCCAGGCCGAGGGCTTCAACAACCACGTGCTGTCGGTGCGCGTCAAAGGAGGGATGTAAGTGAGAGCGGGGCCGGCTCCGCAGGCTCCCCTGCCCGCCGGCAGCCCCAGGGTCACCGCGCTCTGCCCCTCAGCTGGGTGCTCTGCGAACACAGCGACTTCCGCGGTCGCCAGTGGCTGCTGGACTGCACCGAGATCACCAACTGGCTGACATACAGCGGCCTCCAGCACGTGGGCTCCCTCTACCCCATCCACCAGGTAAGCAGGGCTGTCCCAAGCAATGACAGAACCCAAGACAGGCTCCAGAAGGGATGGAGAAGGGGTCTGACCCCACGAGCTCTGCAGGCGGCAAGGGGAAGAGCAGCCGAGCTGGGGGACCCGTGAGGTTGGTGGGCAAGGGGGCTGCACAGGGCAGGAGGCCTCGAGGAGCAATGCAAAGGCTCTGGGGATGCCGTGGAGAGCTCACAAGGAAGCACCCGATGACGACAGCCCCACGTTAGAGGCTCTGGGCGACCTGGGGCAGGCAGGGCAGGGCCTTGGAAAACGGTGCTGACAGCTCTGGCTCATGAAAGGTGCCGCCCGCCCATCTCTAGCACCCCTCTAATCCAGGCAGCCCTCCCTGCGCTCCCACCCTGGGAGCGGCCGCGCGTGGTGAAACTCTCCCCGGGGGCAGGTTGCACAACACGCTGCCACCCCGTCCAGGAAAGCCGCGGCCAGGCGCCAAGCACCGAGTTAGGGCCGTCCCCTCGGCACTGCCGGGGCGCCCCGCTGGCCTGGGCTGCTCAGAGTGTCCCAGCAGCAGCCAGGGACACTGCCCAGAGGCCAGGTCCTCTCGTCCTATACAGATGGATCTACAGAGCTCTGATGGGAGGGAAGCAGACACCTGCATGCAGAGCCCAAGGGAAAGAAGCGAGCAAAAACTCTCTCTTCCAGAGACGGATATATTTCCGGATCAGGAGCAAGGAGCTGGAGCGCTACCTGTGCGTCCCCGACGACGTTGAGGACATGAAGGCAGGGCGCGTGGTGGTCTCGAGCCTGAGTGACCAGAGCAGCTTCATCTGGTTCTACGAGGAAGGGCTGATCAAGAACCAGGTCAGGGCTTGCGTGTGACCAATAGAGACTTGGAGGGGTGCAGGGGAGCCCCAGGGCTGCGAGAGACACCTGGCAGGACCTGCTCCGCCTCTGTCCAACTACACTGTGTCCTGCCCGCGTATTTCCCACCCTGGAGCGATCTTTCAGGGCTTAAAGCTCAGAGCCTCAGATGACTCTTATTGCCCTGATCATGCTCACCTGTCACTGAGAGGTTTTCCTGCTTCACCCACACTGCATCCCACTCCAAACGAGGTGCATCTGATGGTCAGGGAAACGCTCTGCGTTCCAAACTCCCAAGTCACTCTAGCAGCCGTGCCACGGCGAGCGTCAGGCAAGGATGAGGGATGGGAACAGGCTGACCTGGGGGCTGGGCTTCGTTCCAGGTTGCCCCCAACATGAGCCTGCAGGTCATCGGGCCCGCTGGGAAGGGCGCCAAGGCCGTGCTCTGGTCCGAGAACCGCGTGCCGCGGCAGACCTGGAGCATCGATTCTGCGGGACGAATCCACAGCCAGATGTTTGAGGACATGATCTTGGATATAAAGGGTGAGGCCTCACCCAGGGCACAGGGGCGGCTTTTCCAAGGAACCCTCAAAATGGGGGATTTGGCTGGAAGATGGAGCTCCAACCCCTCCCCACCCTCTGAAGCAGGAGGAATAGAGACTGTCCTTTCACAAGGTACCTTCTGTCCCCCCAAACCTTCGCCTCTCTCCGCAGGTGGCCGATCGTATGACCAGGATCACGCCATCATTTGGGACAGGGCAGAGGAAAGACCCACACAGATCTGGGACGTACAAGTGCTATGAGGGGGCCGCGCGTGGCCCTGGCTCCGAGAATTGCCCTGGGACGGGATGGGAGTGCTCCCCAGCCCCCCCACACCGCGGTGGGCTGCGTCTTCCCTGCACACACGAGGCCTTCACAGCCCCGCAAGGCTCCCTTCCCACCCCAGCCTCCCGCTCCAAACTGTATTTATGTATGTGTGTAAGATACGGCGCTGCTCGCGCCAGGCCAGCACCGCACGCGTTGTCGCCTTCTTGCCCAGGGACCCTCGCGCTCCTTGCCTAGGGGCTGATACCCCAGGCCAGGGCCTGGCACCCGTGTGAACCCTGCAGCAGCTGGGCCAAGGCCCCTTCCTGCTCCTTGGGCCCTTCCTGCTCCTTGGGCCCTTCCTGCTCCTTGGGCACGAGCCCAGTGCCATCTAGTGTCCTAAGGCCACGTGCAGCAGCCGCAAGCTGGTTTTAGAAGGCAGGGCAGGTGCTCATGTGCCATCCGAGAGGTCAGTATGCCCATGCCCAGATGCCAGCATTGAGCAGGCAGCATCACACGTGGCATCCGCCAGGTGGTGGCAGAGCACAGGCTCATGGAGCCCTGAGCAGCCCCAGCCCGCTGCAGTGTCAGCGCTAAATAAAAGAGGTTGTGGATGTATCAGTCCTCCTGGAAACCGGGAAGGGAGAGGGCGTCACCACAGTATGGAGGGTGACCCCAGCACCCTGGGATGCCTTCCCAGGTCACAGCACCGCACAGAGGGGCTCCAGGACCACTCAACCCTTCAGCTGAACTTGCTTTGGTAACCAACACGTCAAGACAACCAAGACATTCGTATCGAGGGCAGGGGGGCTTCTCAGTACAGACAGTTTTGGCATCGCTACAAGCAACAACACCCCCTGTGTCCCTGGTGAGACAAGCTGGATATTCCCATCATCAGGAGAGTCAGACATGCAGCCAGAGCACAGCTGGGTTTTCAAGGCACACAAGCCTCACAGCAGAACACAGGCTGCTCTCCAGACCAGAAATGGCGAGGATGGTTGCAGCACACAGGAGTCACCAGAGGCTTTTGGCTTGAAGCTAAACATCCACCAGCAGCCCTGCAGGAGAGGAACCTCCATCCTCACACCCCACAAGCCCCAAAGACGTACCTCCATCCACACACCCCACCAGCCCTGCAGGGGAAGTACCTCTGTCCTCACACCCCACAAGCCCCATGGAGGAGGTACCTCCATCCTCACACAGCCCACATGACAAGCACCACTTCCCCCACACCCTGCAGCCTCCAGCCACCCTACACCAAACACCAGCGCTGCAGTAACCCAGCACACCTCTCGGGCCGGCCACGCTTATATACCCTGTTCCATGAAGTGGCGAGCCAGGATAGGCCATGAGCAGCCAGGTGGCAGTGCCTGATTGGTGGGGAGTAGGCGCCCTGCCATGCCATTGGTCGGCAGCTGCGTGGGGTGGGCTGCCCGCAGGGGGCGCTGCCGCAGCCCCTGAGGTAACGGGTGTGGCACCTGGCGCCATCCTTGTGTCCAGTCCCCTATCTCCCATCCCCATGCGGGTCAGTCAGAAGCCCATGACAATCCCCAGCTCTTGCCTCGGAGGCCAGGAGAGCACGAGGGGGCCGCTGTCCCCAGCTCCGTGGGTATTTCCCCACACTGAAACTGCACATCTGGCAGAGACGAGGCAGACACGGAGCTATGGTGCCAGCATTTTATTTCTCAAAGCCTGGGCATCAGCGCAGCTGCTCCTGAGCCTGGGTGGGCTACCCTACGTGTGGCCAGAGCACGTCGAGCCATGGCAGCTTCACCCACGCGGTGCAAAGCGTCGCTGCAGAATCAACGCGTCTCGCCGGCACCTCACGAGGGGAGCTGCAGCGCGGCCCAGGTGCCCACGCAGGGCCAGCAGAGCGGGTGTGGAGCAGCTGGTGGGCTGGGGAGAGGGACTGGCAGGCGGGAGCACTGGCCGGTCCTCGTGGGGAGTGTCCAAGGAGCGCCCAGCGCCGCCGGCCCGAGGGTGTCTGCGCAGGGTGGAGCAGCAGGCCAGGGCACTCGGGGGGCCGTTTGCACCCAGGCTCAGCCCAGCCGCAGGAAGAAAGCGGCAGCCAGGCCCAGCGCCAGGGAGACGAAGGCCGTGCTGCAGCATGGGGCGGCCAGGGCTTTCGGTTGCTCTTGGGGACTGCTCGTGGTCTTCGTGGTGACGCCCTCGGCCCAGCCCAGCGGCTGGAAGAGCAAACGGGAGAGTTGGGCACTGCTCAAAAGCAGGCTGGAAAGCCCCCATTACCCTTCAGCTGGGGGGGCCTTAGGCCACCACAACAACCCATTTGGGGACAGGGACCTGGCCAGCACCATGCCCCAAGGCGGTCAGACTGTGCTGTGCCGCGTATCCAGCACCTGCAGCACAAACCACACCAGCCTCAAAGCAGCTTCTTGCCCCTGCCCAGCCTTGTTGGGCAGGTGGCCTCAAGAGCAAGTGAGGCAGAAAGGAGTGCCCAAAGGAACCCGAGGGGAGCCCTGTGGCCTCTGCCCCTGCCTGAGGGCATTCCTGTGCTCCTTCCCTATGGGAGAGGAGGCATCTTCCTGAGCCCTGGCCCTTTTTCCAGTGTCGCATGCAGTTCACCCACTGCTTCTCTGATCCTTTTTTCCTAATGGAGGGTGCAAAACAAGCCTCATGCTGGTCCCTGTTTCTAGCCTTTCGGTGTCTGTAGAAAGTGTGGGGGGCAGAAGGAGCGCAGCCGCCTCTGCCTTTCCAGACCGCTCCGAGGCAGTTGACGGGGACGTGGGGGCTTGCAAACCCAACAGAGGATGTGGGATGGGGACACGGTGCTGCTAACCCCCTCGTGCTGGAAAAGGAAGGTGGGAGGAGGGAGAATCCCCCTTCCCCGAGGCGCCGCAGGCAGCAGCCGTTGGAGCTGCTCTCCGCGCTGGCAGGGAAGTGGTCGGGGCCAACCCAGGAGGGCCCAACGGTCACCACAGTCAGAAACGCTGCGGTTATCAGGACATGAAACAGCAAGAGAGCCTGGATGGTAATTTGAGAACAGTTCCCTCCCTAAAGCCCTCTGTGTCCCAGTTAAAGGCATTTACTTGAATTCCTCCTGCCCTAGCTGTATATAACTCTGCTTGAGGTGCTCGGTCCTTCCTGCAGATTGACGAGCAGCAGGTTATAACACAAGGACAAGCGCTGCCTTGTCTGCTGGAAGTGGGTCGCCTGGGACCCTGCCCTTGTTCGCACTGCTCCCCGGTGCCCGGCTGGGGACTTTCAGTGCGTTTTGGCCTGCAGCTTATGGGTTTACCCACCAAATGGGCACATCTGCCCTGCAGATGCAGGTGGCAGAGCTTGCAGCAGCAGGTCACGTCACCTGCCACATTTGTGGGTGACAACAGCCCAAACAATCTGGAGAAACAGTGGCAGGAGCTGCTTGGGACAGCAACCCCCTTGCTAAAAACACAGGCACAAACATAACCGCCCGCCACAAAACGTCCTTGGCCCATGGAGAGCTGAGCGTGACCAGGGCAGAGCTGGGTGCAGGTTCAAACCAAGCCCCATCAAACCTCCCCAAAGGGAAAGAAAAACAACCTGCAGCACGGAGAGCCGGGAGGAAGCACACGCACTGCTGGCAGATAAGAAAAGACTTACGGAAAACCCTACAGAATTATTTAACCTTTAGAGATCACAATGTAAAGTTTCCTATAGGACAGGGTGAACGAGCAGGGAAGATGCTCTCCTTTCTGGCTGCGGGCAGCATTCCTCCCTCTTGAGGGTGGATGTGGCTGGACCCCCAGCTTCGGGGGCTCCCCAGGCTCCCCCGGGCCGTGGGTTTCTCTTACCAAGCAGAGGGCGAGCAGGGCGAGCAGAAGGAGCAGGCGGGCACGCTGCGGGGACTGCATGGCGGGGCTCGGCGTCCGGGTGCGCTGCGCCGCTTCCTCGTGTGCTCCCCGCGACGGCGGCGGCGGGCTCGTGGCGCGGCGGCCGCGGCAGCGTCGCACCAATCAGGGCACCGCGCGCAGCCCGGCCTGCCCCAAAGCGTCGCCCGCGGCCCCGCCGCCCAGCCCTGCCACAGGCGCCCACGCTGAGCGCGGGCAGCACCGTGCACCGCGGCGCACACAGGAGGGACGGGGCTGAGCAGGCATGGGCACCGATGGCCTTACGGATGGACTTGCCCGTCTTGCTGGGCTTTCCCAACCGTTACGGTTCTGTGAATTCCCCCAGCTAAGCCAGGGTTGGAGCGAAGGGCCGCTCGGCGATGCTGGCGGCTGCAGATGTTGACACCTTGGGTGTCTCCTCTCCCTTTGCCCCATTGCTGTTGTGGGTCTTGAGTCATGGGGAGGGTTCGCAAATCAGCCAAGGTTTCAGCGAGGGCCCTGCCTTGCCCTCGCAATGGGCCTCTTTCCCAGCAAACTGGGGCAAAAGATGGAGCCGAGCTGCCACGTCCAGGTGAGGTGGCCAGCCTGTGCGACGGGCTGGTCTCCTCCAGGCCCCATTCAAAAGAAAACCACATCTATATCAAAAAGATTCACCAGCTCACGCACCAGCAGCGCTTTGCCAGGCACTGCAGTCACCCCCAGGGTGTCTCATCCACAACGCAATGGAGAAACGTGGCCCGGAGAGCGGGCTAAGGCTTCCCAGCCCCAGGAGCTGCTTCCTTCGGGAAACCAAAGGGATCCCACTAGGTTCTTTCCGAGAGAGTTTCAAGTAAGCAAATCTCCCGCAAGGCGAGATCAAGGTTTGGGGTCTCCCACAAGGTGCAGCTGTTTGGGGTTTTTTTTGCACAGTGCTGCATGCTGCAGGGAGCC
>JAVCKT010037905.1:0-19076 GCA_032273925.1 Rhynchotus rufescens | reverse complement strand
TTCATCATTGGCTTAATTTTCTCTGGCTTCCCAGGCATTGGATTGACTGAATTTATGTACATTATGAACATCTGGTTTGACCTCATTCACTTTAGAAGGCCTTTTTTTCTGACTTGTATTATTTTGTTTAGAATTCTGTACTATACTTTGACCAGAGTCAAGAAAGAGTCAGAAAGTCAGAATTTTTTTTCCTAGAAGAGGAAATTCTTGAGGTTGGAACTAATCATTCATATTCCTATACTTACACTGGTATTTATATTAATAAATATATATACTAGTATATTATTATATAGTATTATATATATATTTCCAGATATACATATATACACACTAATAAATGAACTCTCAAAACTTAACTCTTTCTGTTGCTGTTTTCCATTAATTAAAACCACTGTGACAGTACTAGAAAAGATTATTTGTTTACTTGTTTTTCCCAAAATGTGAAGTATGTTTTGGAGTCAAACAGTATTAAACTTGTTATGTTTTACTAACTCCTATGTACCAACTTTTACAAGGATGAAAAAATTAGGTATCTAGGCACCCTAAACAGGAAAGGGGAAGAATTAATATCTTCAGTATGTAAAGAAAAAATAAATAAACTAAGCTGAAAATTTCTTAGAGTTCCTCAGGAAAAAACTGAGCCCTGTGATACTGACCTCCTCTCCATGGGCACAGTAGAATTGTGAGAAATGAGAGCAAAAATCATAAATCCCAATCTGCTCTTGAAGATGAGGTGAAGATGAAGATGGTTCTGTGATGAGCTGCAGTCTCTTTCTGAAAGCCAGGAGTGAATGGACCTTACTCTTCTCCTCCATAACTCTGCAGGAACTGTGCCATAACTCTTCCTTACAAACATAACATAGTTAGGGAAACATCTAGATCTTGGAAGCCATGTGGTCGCATGTGCTGAACTGCTCAGATTAGGGCAATTGCAAAAAGATATAGAAAAAAACTCCCAGGAGAATATTAAAATGTAAAAAGAGATGCAACCAGTGAAATTGGCGATCCCACAGGCTTTAACCAGAGCAACAAGAGAGCATTTTGAGTATTTAGTTTGGATGCTGGAACTCTTCATTTGTTATCTTTAGTAAGACATAACTCTGAAGAATACTGGAGTAGAGCACCTGTAACTTGCTCTGAGGTGTTTCTCCAGAGATAGCATGTCACCGTGGTCTTCTCTTGACCACAATTGCAGTGGAAGACAACATTCACTTCACTTTTAAAGCTGGGCTTGGGGGTATTCTAGACACTATCCATGTTTCAAAATCTGGTCTTGGATTAACTAATGCTAAACATGTGGTGGAGAAAGATTTTTTTCACTGTTACTGCATAAAAATACATAGAATTTAAGGAAAACCTAAGATTTCCCAGGAATAGGACCGTACAAAGAGCAGTTGTTAATGGCAGGTGAAACTTGAAAACTTGGTACCATTGAGGCAGGACCATCTCTCTCGAACATCTATGAAAAGAGGATTCCTGTGTGTTTGAATAATAGTTGCATGAAAGTTAAAATTGAAGACATATTGCCAGCCTTAATAATAATACTTAGCTATATTCTTCATAAGACATCTTTAAATAAAATCCTACTGAACCAGCCTAGAATCATTCACTGAAATTGTATAAATGGACTTAATTTATATTCTGTTCCTCCATTTCCTATGTGAGGGTCATTAGATTCAGATTATCTGGAATTAATTTTTAGTGATAGCTATAATTACACCAAAAATTAAGAAGGTGGTGTATGAATGAACAGCATCTTGAAAATATCTCCATCACCATGTGTGGGTGCCATCAGAAAAAGTACATGACTTCATTTCACTCCTACCTTGCCTTAATAAAGTAAGCAATAACCATTAAAATAAGTTATCTGTGTTATTATCTATGTTAAAATAAGTTACAATGTTGAAACTGTACACTCACATGACTTATGATATTATGTTTTGGCCTATAATATCATCTACCCAGAAAATGTCGATCACATAACCAGGACTGCAGTCTTAGCTCTGCACTGATATTCATGCAAAAGATTTTTGTATTTAGAGACAGAAAGTTGCCAGAAGATGTGCTAACTCTGAGAAACACAGCTCAGGGACAACTGATTCAGAATCCACAGGACATTTCTTGTGGGGAGATTCGGAATGGCTTATGAACAGAATTGTTGTAATTTTTTGTTCGTTTTGAGGAGGAAAGTAATTTTTTTGTGTGTGTGTGAAAAATGTATATCATATTAGAACTGCAAAAATATTTCATGAAAAGTGGCGGCTTTCACTTTGAGACACTTATCATTATCAAAATACATATCTTGTTAAAATGAGTTTTTGTAATGATTTTGAAATTTTAAAAAAAAGTAACAACAACAAAAAAAATTAAATCATCAGCATATAACATCACAAAAAAAAAGGAATTAGTCTTTTTGGATCCAAATAGTATCAGGAAAATTTAAACTTCAATTTTTTTCACTAAAATATCTATTCCAAATTATCATGACTTTTAATGTTTTCTGTTGTACAGTGCTGTACAGAGCTGAAGATGGCTGTTATCTCAAAGAACTGAACTGATGGGTTCATTTCTACTACTGAGTTCATTTCTCAAAGAAATGAACTGAACTAATCAATTACATATAATTTCCAGAGGTACCAACCTCCCACCTCCTCCATTGCTATTGCAGGAACAGCTGGGATTAGGACTACCCAAAGTGATTTGACTGCCCAAAGTTACTGTACACAGAGATAATTATCCTCCCTGGACACTCAAAATGTACCTCTACTTTGCTCCATCCACTGCCATATGGAATTAGCTGAACTCTCCACACACGAAGTTGTCAGGGCACATTAAAGCATCTTGCTAACCTTATAGCCCATCTAACCCGCTCTGAGCAGGTACATCATCAGCAGGTGTCTTGGGGTCATGCTCCAGACTTCTATAGACATAATCTACACATAAACTATAGGCTTCAAATCTATTTATGACATAATGAATCAAAGAAATCATCTCAAGAAGCACAAGCTTAGTTACATTTTTTATCTAAGGTAGGTAAATTGGAGAAGCTTAGAGAGACCTGGAGAGAGAAGAATCATGAAAACAATAGGAGCCATGAAGGGAGAGCATGTGAAAAATAAGTTTTTTAATTATGCAAAAAAAATTCTCTTTAGAATGGAAAGAATGGATACTATTACATAATAAAGTAGACTATTTTTCTTTAAATAGATTTCTAGTGCGAGCTTTTAAAGACGCCTGTGCTTGAGGCATCATACCTGTGCTGTGTCATGCTTTAATTCACTAGTACCTTTGAAAAGGTAAAAAGACTTTGTCCCTTCAGTTAGATCTCCAATAGTGTAGTAATTAGTGTGATTTTCTTATATGTGTTATTGTTTAGGTGGCTGGTGCATTGGGAGATTCTGTAGAGGAAAAATAATTTACGTGGGTCAACTGTTAATATAAAGAACAAAGATAGTAAAACTATTTTTTTCTTCTAAATTGATGAAAAAGAGATATATTTAACTTTTTAATCAGGCAATCGCAGGACAAGCAGCATCAAGCAGTTTTACTCCATCTCATTTGACAGCTTCAGCCTTCAGAAGCCGTGTATTTAGATAATGAGGCATATCAGCAGCCGTGGGCAAGCCTCGCTCGCTGCAACTTCGCACGGATGTGCCCGTGTCACCAAGGTATGCTCTCATTATGCTAATCACTGCGCCTTGGACCGCACTCGGAGACGGCGCTCCGCATTCACCGGCAGCAGCAAAGTGTCAGAACAGCATGCTGCTACTTGGCTACTTCCTTAATAGCCCACTAGCTCCTGTCAAAGGCTGAGTGTCCTGTTCCCATGCAGTTTGTCTAATCTCACGAGTTCTGCAATTATTTTGTCATTGTGATGGCTGAAGGGTGGTCCGCAAAGAGCCTGGTGTTTTTCTAATTGTGGGTGGTATTTGGCAGCCGTTGGAGTGCTGGCGGAAGATATTTTAATTTTTACACTTCCTAACAAACAAGAATACAACATTTAAGGAGGTAAAAAAAAAAAAAAAAAGAAAGAAAAACAGCAATAAAATAGCTTATAAGCTACAATATCTGAAAACAGATGAAATTGTTTGTCTGCTGCACAGCTCAGAGAAGTATGCTTATAAATATATAAGTCTACTAAATTCCACTTAGTGAAATATCCTGGGTCACCTCTTTCAAAATTATGAACCATCTAAAACAACCAAAAAAGGTTGTGTCTGATATTAAAGAGGAAATTACATCTGTATCCAAATTGTCCAACTTGATATCTGTAGGAAGCATCAGTGCATATTATATTTTCCAGATAAAATATCTTTTTTAACAAAACGTTAAAAACAAATCATTTTTCAGTATCTCAGTAACTGATTTTTCATCATGAGACACTGCTAATGTCTGATACATAGAGTGCTGAATACCAACTCTACAAAATAAATCTCCTTTCAAGGGCTTTCAATAACTAATTTCTATATAGACATATTAAATCAAAACACTTTATATAATTTCCAGATCAACCAGTGTTTTACCCTGTCCTTGTGAAGCAGAGTATAAATCCGGAATTTTTGTGAAACAGTAATATGCTATTTTAATACAAAGTTTATAGCAAATGGGAAATATGTAGCTAATCTGGCATTCCACAAGAAGTCTTCCACAGAATTAAGGATAAAGAATGGAGAAAGGAAAGTCTAAGAAGCAAAAGGTTTTTTTCACACATTTTGTGATTTTGTGAGGTTAGAAAAAAAGTGGGAGAATAGGGAGGGAGAAGAGAAACAAAGTCTTTAATTGCAATCTTGACCCTTCCTTTCAAATAGAAAAAAGTCAAATTCTGTCACTGAATAAGCTCCCCCTTCCCTGAAATACAAATTATTTGTGAAAGTTGTTGGTCTTTCTCCTTCCTGTGGCAAAGCAGATTTTTTTTTTTTTTTTTTTTTTTGCTGTAGGGCCCCATCCAGTTCCTCTAGGTGTAAGTGGGATTTCTTTTCCCCACCTAGACCACAGAAGTCACAAGAAGAAGCCCTTTGGGCCTTCTAAAATGGACTAAATGAAACAGATAATCTCAACTCTTCTGTATCTAAATGCTTTTTTTTCTTCAACTTTTGCAATGTTATGAAAACATTTAGATAAATGTAGCTATTTTTATCTCTAAAACCAAAAGTTTGATTATTTATATATAAAATAATTCACTTGTGCCCCAAATGAGGATTCTGTTTTTTTTCTATATAGAGTATTCAGTTATTAAGATAAATACTAAGAACACAGTAGAAAAAAAAATATGTTAATCCTCTACTTATTCATCTGTATAAGAGATTTAAGTGGAAATTTAATATGGATATTGCTAGATTCTGAACAGGAGCCAAACTAATTCTATAAAAGTGCTCTGTCTACATATTAACTACTGAAAACATGCAGAGATTCAATCCTATTTACTTTACCCTCGAGCATCTGATGGGATTCTGTTCCTCTTTTTTCATAGTTTTTCAAAAATATAAAACAGGGCACAGTATTTTTAGCAATTTTCTATCTAGTCAAATATCAGAGGTACTTCTATGAAGATATATTACAGATTTTCATTGTACCTTATTTGTTAGCTTTTTATTTTTTTACTTTTATTTTATCTAATTTTTATTTTCAATGAGGATGTAACCTCTAGTGAAATTAACCATTCTTTAATGTTAGAGTGTTTCTCATAATTTTATATTAACCAGGGATAGAAAATGGTGTCTTTTTACCCAGCATGGCATCAAACACAGAAAAAAAAGTAAATATAGCAGCAGATATAACTGGTTTACTTAGGCCAGAAACAGTATTCTAGTTCAGAAAAATAAGATCTCCATCAGAAAGGAAAGATTTTCTCTGTCGTATTTTGCATGACCTAGTAAGAGCTACAATAAAGTAAGCATTGTGTTACATATAGGTGTCTATAGCATTAACGCTTCACTCAAATTTTGCCATTTTTCTGGACCTATCACAAGGGAACAAACATAAAAGCACTACTTTCAAACATCTTCACCATTGGTCCAATCTGAACCTGCCAATCTTCCTTAGGCTTGTACCTTGTAACAAAAAAAAAATCAAAATAAATGTCTTCTTTGTGGATGGAAAAAAACATTTTATAAATCAAAAAAAAAAAAAAGCTAAAAATTTAAAGTGTATAAAAATAAAAGGGTAGACCAAGATAAAGTGTAGATTTAATAAAACCGTAGATTTAACGATGAGTGTCCATCAGGTAGATTCACTGAGCAAGGGAAGCAACAACAAAATATCTAGAAGACACATACTCCAAAAGCTGCCAGTGCCAGGCTCAGGGCTCCTCACTGTATTTAGAGCAGACACTCAAATCTACTCTTTTAGTTGGTCCAATTTCTCATGAAATCCATGACCCGACACCTCCCAGAGCATAGGACTCTGTTATCAAATATGGGGACTCCCACAGGAATCTCCCTTTGGCATTTTGACATAGTCAAGGAAATTTTCAAAAATACTTGGAAATCTCCCTGGCATCTCCCTGCGCTGTCCTTGTTTTCTCCATCTGATTGGAACAGTCTTAGACAGACTTAGACAGGTGACTTCAAGCAGCAAAGTCCTTAAGAGAGCTGAGATGTCCCTGTCATTCAAATCATGTCAGGTCCTGCATCCTCCTCAGGGGTTAAAACTAGCTCTGAGGAGGGAGATCTATCCATAATAATGCAGTAGTTATAGTGAAGACTCAGAGCAAGTGTGCTCCACCGGGCATCCACGGGTCTTTTCATGTACTGTAAGCATGAGCTCACCAGAGCTGTACTGCAGAAACCTGAGTATTGTGGCACAGAAGCCAAAACAGCAGAAACTTTAAGCCCATTCAGCATCAATAATAAGCCGTTTCTGCTGTTTAAATGTCCGTCTAATGCATATAGAGCACTGAGAATTAGATGCATTATGTTCTTGTCCTTTGAGATAGACTATTTTTCATAGCTGCTATATAATAAAATATTACATTTGTTATAACTAAAACATATTACATAACATACATTACAAAACATAATATTACTGTAAATATGTCTTAATATGTGTAAATATTAGTTAATATATAATGTTATAAATATAATATAACCATAATATAACCATTTTTGGCAAAGGCACATCACAAAAGAATTTTCATTTTATTTTTTGAAATTATCAGTTACCAATAGAATAACTTCCATCATAACAATTACTACAACAGATAAGCACAACATTAAATACCAAATAAGAATGTTTTTCCTATACAGCTTTGTATATAGCAACTGTTGATAACCTGTATCTTGTTATCATTCAAGTAAAACTTCAGATGACAAATGCTCCATAGTTTCCCAGCTTTTAGAACATTTTCCCTTTTTTTTCCACAAATACAGCATACTTATATATATACTTCATCAGATGGCTACCTACACAGCTTGTAAAGAGATTTAATATCCAAATCCCATAATGCACAGAAAGAGTTACAGAGCAAATGTTTGTATGTCTCACAAAACTCATTTTAACTGGATCCACAGTGGATAGCTGTACTTGGACTGAAGGCTTTGTCTGAAGTGGTTGTCTTTGGGTTATTAAACATATGCATTTCTCCACACTAAAGCTTCAAAAGTAGAAGGGCTGAGAAGGAACCTGGAGGGATGCCCAAGGCTGTGTATTCCAGCAGAGCTGGAGCAGAGAACCCAGGCACCTCTAGGAACCGGCTCTGACTATTTGTGGTCCTACCCCTTTCATACGAGCAAGGTAAAAAGAGTGAAGACAAGAGTGTGGATTAAAGGAGTCCTGATTAAAGGGGACCAAGCATGATTTAATTATGCTGAGTTCTTTTCCCCATGTATTCCCTTTTTAATTTTACTTATTTTAGTGGAAAAAATTACCTTCACAAAGCCATGCTTTTTATTTCTACTCGAATATCTATCTTTTAGAAAAAGTTGTTTATGTTGATCATCTTCCACATCAACACCCGAAATGGTCAACTCCCACCGCCACCTAAGCTAACCAATGACAGTGTAGGAATTTCTGTAAGATCTGTTAAGGAGTGCATAATCTATAAGCTTTTTTTGTTATGATTTAATAAAAATTCTCTTTTGTATATAGCCACTCAGCTAAAGTGATATAATTTAGTTAAAGTCAAATAATTCATCATATGTCTGCATCCTGGGCAAGCTGGACAAATATTTTATCTGGATATGTGACAAGATACGGTGTCCTTGCAAGAAAAAATATCCACAGTACTTTTGTTGGACTAATGTCTTCCTTTCCAAGCAGCGTCTAGAGCATCTAATGCATGCAAGTCTTTCCCCCCACCTCTCAATTACAAAGCATCATTATTCCTGGTGGCATTCACTAGGTTAATCTCAGCAGCTTTCTTTAGAAGTCAACTGTGATTGACATGAAATTAATTGCAGGTGTAATTAAATACATTTTGCCTATAGGTTTCAGACAGACTATTACATAAAATAGGTATCTATTTTACTATGCGTCTCCTGAAAAAATTGCTATGAACATTTCTGGGCAGAGAAACATTTTTCTTTACATTCCGGGAAAACTCAAGAGCGTTTGAAAAAGAAATGGAAAAAGAAAATGGGAAAATTGAAACTATCCTATCTGATTCTGCAGATTTCAGATTTCTCTCAGTAACTACAGTACTTTCAACACTTCCAGTTCAT
The DNA here is from genome assembly GCA_032273925.1 of Rhynchotus rufescens. NCBI lineage: Eukaryota > Metazoa > Chordata > Aves > Tinamiformes > Tinamidae > Rhynchotus > Rhynchotus rufescens. The sequence continues at coordinate 10,419 of JAVCKT010037905.1, read as the reverse complement.
ATTTTGGTTTCCATATCTTGGGTGTATGAATCACAACGTATCCTATAAACTGAACCTAATAAAAAACACTTTTAAAGAGATATTTCCTTCACCAAATTCAGACAGGGCTATGGCAGTGGTTCAGTCCGACTGAATATAATTAAACTGGAAGCAATTTTTAGCAAATTCAGCTCCATGTTGTCTCTGCTCGATGTTTGTCACACTTCCATAATAACATATCTATCATCAGGCCAGATGCAAATAAAGTTTTTCTATTAATTTTCTGATATTATTTAGGAGACTTGTATCCAGCGTAAAGAATTTGAAAGCGTCCACTGATGGCTCATATTGGATAACTGATCAACTATAATCAGCTATAAGCCTCAGGCTCTGTTTTCTGCTTCTGGAGTACTCGATTACTACTCAATCCTGAAAAAAGAACTATATGTAAGTTTTTTGTTTCCGTGTTTTTAAACTCCGAAAGAGGGCACATCAAATAACTGAATTTCATCATATTTTAATACACAAATATTCCCATTTGGAAATATTTGAGCAAGTTCATCTTTTGTACTCATACATGACACTAAATTGAATGCATAATTTAGTACTTATTTTCAGAACAAATAGCCTGGAAAAACTGCATGCACAATTGATAGTAATTTGAGTGTGCAACCTAAGGTTGGAGCTTATTAACATATTCATTCTGTCTAAACTCCATGTGCAAATTCAAACCATGCTCTTTGAAACAAAGATTGTACCAGGCAGCAGGACATCAGCAGCAATCATATCAAGACCAATAGCAGCTGTAGTATCTAATGCTGGAACAGGAAATGGGGTAAACATCCTGTGCCCTATAAAGTCATCAGTAAAATCCAGAAAAGAAAGAAACAATATGGATAAAATCCCAGAAAACAAGAAACAATATGGACATCAGATCAGTCCACAGTAAAATTAAGATTGATATTCAGGGAGATGTCACAGCCCAGTGCAAAGACAATTACTTAAATCTACAACGCATTGAAATCAAAAGGATTTGAAAATATTTTATGGTAAAAGAACTATAAAGATATTATCATTATCATTATAGTAAATTATTTCATATTTCTAAAAAAAAAAAAAGATAATTTTTCGATCTATAGTGTTCAAATAATGAACAACCAAGCCCCAGTGGCAGTGACTTACTGTAGTTTTAAATGAAGTAAATGAAATTGTTCACCGGCAGGGTGCTTTTGGAGGTATCTAAAGGCACCAAAGTACCTGTAGGCTGTTCACTTCCTATCTTTATGACTTATTAAGTGGAAATTTATACTTATAATGCACACAATTCCTACTGTAGAGATAAATTATCATCCAGAAACAAGAATCATAGCTATTTTTTATCTTCTAAAATAAATCAGAATATAGAGAAATATAAATATGGAGAGCCTGATGTGAGATAAGTACACATACACAGAACTGAGAAGAGACCTCTTATATCATCTTATAGAACAAAAAATCCTTAGATGGACACCTATCTTGTATGAGGGCAATGAAATCATACATTTTTTTCTTAATTAATATTTCTAAAGCAAAGAAGGCTTAACAATGGAACATGCATCTGAAAAAACAGTACAGAAACATCTATGAAATGTTCATACCGACACAAAAACATATACAATATGTATATCTGTGCAATATACAAAAACCTTAAACAAATAACTGACAAATCTAGGAACCTGCTAAAAGTATAAATTCACTATGAACCAAGGTTATGTATTTAATAGTACAGTTTTGCAGAGTATGTCTTTCAGCGTTGATGCATTACATAAGAGGATTTGACAAGGTTACAATTTGTGTTACTAATGGAAATTCTTTTCAAGAATTAACCTTTAGGCTATAAAGAATGACAGATATTCAAATATTCTCAAATGAGTATTTGAATTGAAAATTTCTATTCATTTTTGCTCCCCAACAGAACTTCCATCCTGCCTTGCAGTGTGTCATACACACAATTGAATTCTTAACAGCTGCCATTCAAGGGAGCTGTGGAGGACCATTTGAAAGTAATATTTTGCTCTGTGTGACATCTCATTTTTTTCTCCTCAGAAATCATAATTTTTTTACACACCTAGTAGTCTTCCTAACAGGAAACCAGCTCTGCCTGTCATTTTGATTGGGGAGGAACCTTGTTTTCCAGGTCAGCGGCTTGAATCCTGGAGACAAGATATTCATGAGGGACCTGTGTGGGGAATTTACATCTCAGAGCAGAGTTTTCCTCTCCATTTGTCAGCGTGCCAGGTCAGTGAGCTGCTCTCTTGTCAGAGGGAAGATAATGGCTGCTGCATTGCCTCCTGCTTATTACACACTCAGTGCATCTGACCTTCATGTGAGACCCCCAAAGCATTCGGGTTTGGGGCTTTCCTCGTAGCCTACCTCAAGTCCCCTTTGAAATGAACCTACCATCTGAAATGTGACTTTGGGTAACATTTTCTTCTGCCTCCAAGTACTATATTTTAACATTCAAGTCCTATTGCTGTACATCGCTTTATTTTTTAAAAGAATAGGACACTTTATTGTTATTTCAGAGGGGGAAACAGTATTGCCTGAGACAAAACTGTAAAATATTAATCTTTGTTAAGACTTGCAGCATCCTTTAACCACTATATATTATATAAACCACATTATCTGTAGCGATATCTATTTTTCTTAACTTTTCTGCACTTAACAGAGGAAAAATTGCATATTTCTGAGTTCCTGAATTTAGAAAACAAATGAAAATTACTTATGTAAATTTGTTTCTTATAATCTGTTCTGCTATAATATGCTAATTTTTTTATGCTAAATATACAGAAAAGTCAATGGCTACACGTGTGAATACTAAGCTTTGATTTTTTAAGACATGATCTGACACATTCAGATCAATCACAGGATTGTTATTTTATCACTTAGCTTTGGATTTTGCCCTTCCTTTATAAAGATTAGAAGGATATGTCATGTGAATGGACATTTAACATTTTGGGAGATTGTATCATATATTTTAGTATATATCATGGTGAATATTGTCCGAGGCAGATGATAAGACAGGCAGATGATCATACTGTTCTGATGTGAGGATTCCTCACTATCCTGCCCTTCTGCATAAGAAAAAAAAGGCATACATACATGCTTGTGTTCAAAATCCTACACCTGGGACTTTCCAGTCGGATCTGGCTGATCTATGATCTGAGGTAAGAGTTCCATATCTAAAAAAAAAAAAGAACAATATTTGATTTTGCAAAAAAATATAAAAAGAAAAAAATATAAAATGCAATCCCATCTTTAGTTCATAAGTGAATACCAAAATATATAAATACTTCACTGGAGAAGAAATATATCCTAATAAAAGCTGAATTGCTTTATAGTACTTCTACTTACAGTATGGTGCTCGATCTACTAAAACAATGAATACTTACTGAATATTACAGAAATCAGATAGGATTTATAACACAACAATAAATGGAAGAGTCTGAAGAGTTCCCGGTATTTATATTTTCACAGAATATAACGGTATCTAATACACAAGAAAAAAATTACTACTGGAGAGAAATACAAATGTATCTGCAAAACAGAAACACAATAAAACTTCAACGAGTATAGTGTCTTTGTAAATCAGTATAACCATAAGGTTGCTGTTTTGCATTTTAGAAGATCATCAGTTCAGTGCTTTATTTTCTTGCAATTATTTGAAAATAATCTGGATAACTTTACAATCAAGGTATTTCCTCTTGGCTCCCTGGTATACACCAGGCTGCCTGAGGAGATGATCGACATCCTAAGGTGTCCACAGCATAATCAGTCTGAAGAGCCTCCAGTATTAAAATTCTAACTAATGATAATCAAAAAGAAACAAAAACAATAACAAGGTTGTTTCAAGAAAAAAAAAATAGATGAAATGCTACATCTTATTTGATGGAGCAGGTAGATAATTTGTCTATATGCTGCTAATATGCATTCCTGAGGTATCTGTCTCTTACATCAGGTGGTTTCTACTGCAGGAATGACCAAAGTGTACATAGGGGAAACTCTTGTCAGCACATACTCCTCTCATGCAGATGCAGAAATTTTCACATAACAGAGTATTTTATACACAGTTGAGGCAATTATGAGATGTTTTTTATGTAGTCTTTAACAACAAAGACGTAAGACAATAGGTCAGCTGGTTTGAAAGAACTAGGCAGGGCAATAGTTTGGCAGCACTTGTAATAGCGATTTCCATCTCTATCTATCCAGCAACCAGTTTGAGACTCTTGATTCATGAATGCCCTATGCCAAAAGCCTAAGATATAAAGTTTTTTAAAAATATCAGCTAGATGACAAGAGAGGAAGATATAAGAGAGATCTGCATGGTAAATTCTATGTTTCAAAAAAATATTGTTCTGATGACAGGGAATGAGCACAGTTAGGTGTGAGAACTTCTGTTCTTCTAACAGCAGAACTCAGTGCAGCTTTGTGATGTTATTGCTGGGAGTGAGTAAACATGTAAATTTGTTGTAACTTATAAGAAAACATTGCTAGCTTTGCAATTACCCCGAATTTGCATTTGCAATTTGAAATTGTATTGCCCAGAAAACACTATGCCAGCTTTCCCAGACTCTCATAGTTGAGATTTTCCAATTCTCAGACTCTCAGACCAACCTGGAATGTACCACTGTCGTGCAGTGCAATTTCTATGGAAGTGTTTTTCACAGCAATGGACCAAAGGGGATTGAAATTAGATTATCCACTTAACAGTGATAAGAGAAAGAAGGTATTCCTAAAGGTCTGATGAGACCATTTTATGTCTAATGAAGTTATGCTAAGCTAGTTTAATTGCACGGGGCATAGAGGATATATACCTTATTTTTTCCTGTTTATCTGAACTTTTCAGGACTTTTAAGAAGTGCTGAAGTCACACAGGGTTCCTTTATGTCACAGATACAGGCTCCCACACCATGTAAAAGCCTCTAAAACACAATATCTTACTGAATAAGACATCAGACTCTGATCCAGATGCACCTACAGAAGCCACACATTCCGATTTCTACATAAATTAAAAAGACTCCTCCTAAATTAAAAAAAAAAAAGACCAATCGTGTTATCTCAGAATTTCTTGCAATCTCTGTCGCTTACAATCTAATATATAATGATTACATAGTAGTATGCCACCAGACTGACATAATTTTTTTTATTATTCTCAGATTTTTACAGAATCTTTACGGAATCTTAAATGATCATCATGAAAAAAGAATGATGTTGTAAACAAGTCTTTTTCCTCTTTCCTTGTCATTGAAAGAAAACAACAACAACTTCTCTATATCTTTCTCAGGTGGCTTTTCCAGTTCTGCAGGAAAATAAACATATAAATAATTTGCGATATATAAGATTAGCCCACTCAGGGCCAACAACCCTATAGGCCAGTGACAATTCTTGAGAACAAGTTCTTCACGTTCCAAAGAAAAAACAAATGTGCATAAATAAAAAGTTACTAGTAAAAGAAAAGCCATTACATTATTATTATATGTTTGTTCTGTCCTTATATATGTATTTTGTGTCACAGGTTCATAGCATCACAGTTTGATAAAAAAATTTCTTGTCTATATATGAAAAAACAGAAAGTTTTCAGGGGGGCTTTCTAACCATGTGTGAAAGCAGTGAATTTGTCAGCAATTTTAATATTCAGCTTAATACATGACATAATGGGAACCTATCTACTGTTTGAATAAGACCACAAGTGAGGATGTACTATCCCAACTTTCTGTTCAAGGGTCACAATTACTGAACATCTGTCCAACTGGGAACTTGATGCTGCGACAGTTGACCCTCAGAAATATATTTTCTTTTCCTGTTATTAACCATTAGGTGTTACTTACTGTGCCAATAGGCATCTTCACACTTCCTTAGCACATAGCACTTTGCATTTAAAGTGTAAATATTTTGCTGCAGAGTCAGCAAAGCCTAATGCCTACCATGCATTAGGTAAATGCATGGGAAAGAACAGATGGAACATGCTCCTTACTGCTTCACTACTTGAGTAGGAATGACTTACACATGGGAAATTGCTTCTTTGGAAAAACTAAAAGTTAGTGGGCTTATGAAATCTATTTCTCGAAAGAGTATTATGGCAGTGAAGAATCCAAATAATTTTTAGGAAGTGAGTCTGTGATTTAAGGATTTGATTTTTCCTTCAAGTTAATATTATACCCCAGAGAATAGATGTGGTGGGGGAGAAATAAAAGAAAAACTCTGAAAATTATAAGGCAGGTTGCAGGAAAAGCCAAGAATACTCACTTCCCCTTCCCCCTGCCAAAAAAAACACAAGTAAAAATTCATTAACAGATCCCCTAAGTGTAAAAAATATAATCATCTCTATGCTATTTTTCCTGAAGAAAAAAACTATAATATTCTCCTGTTTTGCTAAGCCAAATATACCAAAAAGGGCTGCGGCAGACAGGATTTGAGATGACAGCAGTTAGTTCATTTCCGTGTATAGAACTCGAAGTAAATACTTATTCATGTTTTTGTGGTTGTCAGTGAGACTACATAGCTTGATTATTCCTTAGCTGTAGGGAAAATACAGGCTTTCCTCACCTTCATATTTAAACTGTAGAGGAACAGAATAGATGTGGGGAAACCATTACTAGACATTTTAGCAGAAGAGAGAAAATCCTATAGTTACTCTTTAAAAGAGAACACTAAGAAACTAGTTCTCAGAGGCACCAATATCACTTTTTGAGAGGTTCTTCCACTTTTGTAATATATATTGCAGATGCTTCTTGCATGGTAGGTGCTCATGCTACAAAAACGCAAGTACAAATCAATATACATGGTCAAAGGTTGTACTAATATAGCATGGAGATGGAGAGCATTTAGCACAGGGGCAAAAATCTGTCCTAGAAGACATTGTATTAAATTTTAACTTAGAATCTGTAGCTATGTATATTACGTGTGTAACCAAGTGCATAATATTTATTTTAGCTCCCAAACAAAACATCTGAATTAGAAAACACACAAAAAAAACAAAGAGGTTGAAGTGGAGAGGAGGGATTTTATAGGATCTGAAAAGAAATAAGAAACTTAGTTATTCCACAGAATGTTCCTGGATACTAAGAAGAAAAATGTATAAAAATGCATCAAATGACTGATATCTGTCAACTTTAGAGATAATTTTATTTATAATATTATTATTCAGAGCGGGTGAAGTTGATCTTAGCTATCTGAATTTCAATCAAGTATACGATAGAGTCTTACAGAAGAAATAATTAGCTAAGGAGCATTAAATGTAAATCAGTAGGAGAACACCATGGTCACAAGCAAGGAAGACAGCAACAAAGAACAATGGAAGCAGGAAAAACTCTCTATAAAGTTTTTGAAAAAATAGTAAATGGCCCTGTATATCAGATTTCTTATTAAAAGGGACAAAAGAAAAAGTAAGTCCCGAATGTGTTAAGGAGCTATAGAATAGAATGAGATACAACTGCGTTATAGTGAAGAAAAAGAAAAATATTAGCATGAAAAGATGTTAAGAAAAGAATTTCAGGCAACAGAGGATCATTGATATGACTTCCAGGGTTTGCATAGAGCCTCTTCTGAGATATTGCGTACATATGTAGTCACCCATGGCTGGCGGGAAGGAGAGAGGAGATTCATTTTGATGGGAAAACATTAAAAGACGCTAGACTATATTCTTATATTGGCAAAAAATTTAAATGTCACTGAAATAAAGAGAAAGCTCCACACTTCTGATATTAAAGAGCACGAATGAGTTAAAACATGTCAAGAGCTGGTTGAAGTTACAAAAGTTAATGTCTGGAAACATTATTGCATCCATATGTCCGCTGCTGTATCACATACAGCAAACTGAATAAAGTTTTGTATAATAGCATAAAACCAGAAAAACGATGAGTTTGGAACTAAACATCTATTTGTGTCTTCAGATCCATTTTTAATCTAATTTACAGCTGCAAGTCTCCTTGCACTTGCTTTCTGTTGTGCAAACACATACATGCATGAAAATGAATCCTGAAAAATTTATATCAATGGCAACTAACACTGTTAAAAAAGAATTGTTGATACTTTCTTGCCAAAAATAATTAATAACAATTACTGAAAAATTGCTACATCTATTGCAGAAAAAAAAATGTATTATTTTTAATTTGTACTGAGACTAAGCTTCTTTGGCACTTGTTTTATCATTGTTATAGTATATTTTCTCCTGCTGTGATAATTTAAGGCTTTCCAGAGCTCTGTGATTCAAGACAGCTACTTTTAAAAGACCACCTTTCTCTTAAAATGAAATTTCATAGATATTTTTCCTTAATACAGACTAATCATAGTAACGGTGAGTTTGGAACAAATCAAGTGATAAAATGAGATTATCTGTATGGATTATTTTTTAAAAAATAACCATTATAGTGATTAGTCTATATTAAGACATCTCTGAAATTTCATTTTAAGGTACAATGATGTACAAAAGAAAAAAAAAAAAAAGAACACTTTGAATTGCAAAATTCTACCACATGTTAAATTATCACAGCAGGGTAAAGATACCGTTTCCCAAAGCTGGCAAGGTACCTTCGTGAATTTACTGTAAGGAAAGGAAAAAAAAAAACCATATGCTCAAAACTGTAACTTTGTAATAGAGAGACTTCATAGCACATTTTTAGTCTCATGAGCCACTCAGGCCTGGGGATTAGTAAATGGCCTCTGAAGTCTCCTACTACTAAATTCTTGCTAGGAATAGGCTGAGTTGCTAAGGACAAGAAGTCATTACCATCCAATGACTGTTTGGTCAACTGTGTGAAATGAATTGGTGGCCCCAGTTCAGTTCCTAGTGGACATGTAATTACTGCTGCTGTTGACCCGGGGGCTCTTTTTCACTCTACTACACAGGTACAAACAAGCAACTTTCTTTAAGTGAATTGAACTAGTGTAAATGCAATTAGATTCTGGCTCTTCAGTGGCCTGTTGTAAAACTGTGTGCCAACTTTCGTTCAATTACATCAGCACAAGTGTTGCCCACAATAAGCAAAGTCCAGCGTGAGCAAGGAAGTCCACAGAGTCATGCTACATTTATGTGCATTTGTAATCTTGTGCTAGAACTAGAGCTTGGCCTAGGAGAAGTCATCACAGTGTAGGTCATGAGGATAATGGTGGTCAACACCAGTTGTTACATGTACATCCCAAGAAAAAAAGCATAGTCTGATTTAGGTTGGTAAACACAAATTCAGGTTTGCAATGTAACAGTCCATGAACTTTCCATGTGAAATGATCAATAGATTAATTCAGCTATATGGTATTTTGCACAAGAGTAAAGGTACCTTAGAAAATCTCAGACAAAAAGGAAGGAGGAATCTGTTTTTATCTTATTTTATCTTATTTTTTATACTAGAATATACGTGATTTAAAATATATCTATGCACATGCACTTCAGAAAGCTACATTCTTAAACAGAAATATACTTATGCAGCTTTTGAAATTATAGCTTTAACACTTTCAACAAACAAAATTAATGTCTTATCTATCATGTTGTAATATATTATTTCTATTTAAAAAATAGACTTGATTAGGTAATGCTAGCTAATCAACTCATTGCAGGCAACCAAATCAGAAAATGTAAAGTAGACTGAGTTTTCAGCTTACATCTAAAAGATATGTCAAGCAAGTATGCCTATCTTTCTAACTCCAAAATTCTTTGGTGTAAATACAAACATAGCAGTATATTTATAAAGAAATCGAATGAAAAGTTAGTGCCAGAAAGAATTTTCCATTTAACAAGCTGAGATCAGTCAAAACCCAAGCAAGTTTTCAGATGTTTTCAAAGGAGGCCTGAGGGCAGGAGACCATTCCTGAACAGATGCTAGGAGGGAGTCAGGATTCAAACTCTTTTTGGAGTTGATGAAAAGCAGATATATGAGTCTATTTTCCCTTTGCAAAATGAAAGCTTGAACCATTAGGCTATCTGCTACTCCCAGATTGCCTCTGTTGGTACTACTCACTGTCCACACGTAACAGATGTAGCAGCTAGCAAATTAGCACACAGCCTCCCAGAACTGAGTGAGAACATGGATGGCCATTTGAGTAAAACCACACTCTGCTTCTCTCCTTTTAGCCTCTCAATTCCAACATTTTATAAGGTGTTAACTTTACCCATTTTGTGAGATGGAAACATTCTCAGTCTCATAAATTCACAGTATAATCAAGTATGTTACCTCACGTACCTGATGTATGCTGAGATGTGGCAACAGGTAGCAAGAACCACAGCAGCTAGGCGTGTGTGGAGGTGAACGTGTTAACCATGCAGTAAGTGCCTTCAGTATCTTTGTTAATGGGGGTTTTACTCTCAGGCTTGACGTTGTTTGAATGTAGTTCTCTGTGGTTTAATTACTATCATTATTATTATAGATACAGTAGTAATTATCTCTTCTTACTGTCTCATTATGTTTT
>JAVCKT010037901.1:0-10685 GCA_032273925.1 Rhynchotus rufescens | reverse complement strand
CCCAGCGCAGCCCCTGCTCCAGCAGGGCCACCCAGAGCACGGGGCACCCGGGCGCATCCCGGCGCGCTGGCAGATCTCCAGGGAAGAGGTTTCCCACAAAATCCTCCTTCTCGCAGCCGGCCGAGCTTTGTGCTGCAGGGCTGGGGGGTTCCTATACTGAAAATTTTGCTTGCCAAATTTTGTACCTCCTTTTGTACCTCATTTTGGGAGCAAAATTGACTGCACGGATTTTAATTTTGCTGACAGTGCATTTGACTAATGTAGGGTAGGACTCACCTCGCCTAACTTTAAATAATATAAATACTTTAATTATCACCTGATATATCACTCTGGTTTTCCTGTGGTCAAGAGACCTGGGCACCCTGGTGCCATGGCTCCCTTTAGATATCCTGTTAGAATGAATGAGATGGATTACAGCTTGGAAATGACCGTTCCTCTGCATTGATGATAACCAGGAATTCATCTGAACTTAGCTCTTTGTTAGCTCCTTGCAGTGCTTTTGCTGTCCACCCCAAAGAGGAAGGCTCCCGTTTTAAACTGTGCTACTAACTTTGCATTTACTTCAAGGATCTCCCCTCCCACCACACAAAATTCCTTGCCACTGGAGTCCCATTGGAGGAAGGGTCTCCCCAGGGCCAGCCAAGCCCTTGGCTATCAGCTCTCTTCACCTTCCAGTACAGATGGACTTGGAGGTGGCTCCTGCCCTGACAAGCTCAAGGTGCTGATCCACATTCCTAGGACCGATCCCATCTCCATCCTGGAGCTCCATCCAGCCTCACCATCCCCAATACTGCAGTGCTGCTGGTGGAAGCGGGGTCCAAGTCTCCACAACTGAGGTCTCCACCACTCGTGCACCTTGGTGCTGCCTTGGGCTGGCTCTGCCCCCGCTCGCAGGGTGATGGGAGCGGAGGGAAAGGGAGCAGCAGAGCCACCGGGCAGGAAAAAGCCGGGATTTTTGTCTTTGCAGAGCTCCAGCAGTGCAGGGAAGAGTCCACAGGGTGTCCTCAGAGCATCGGGGAAAGGAAATGCTGGGAGAGCCAAAAAAAAAAAAAGGAGAAGCGGGATCCAAAGGCTGTCCCAGTTCAGTGGGACAGAGGAGTTCATGTCCTGCTCATGGAGCCCGTGTCCTGCTTGTGTCCTGCTCGCAAAGCTCACATCCCGCTCGTGGAGCTCGCGTCCTGCTTGTGGAACTCATGTCCTGCTCATGGAGCTCGTGTCCTTCTCATGGAGCTGGTGTCCTGCTCGTGGAGCTCATGTCCTGCTCACAGAGCTCATGTCCTGCTTAAGGGTACTTGTGTCCTGCTCGTGGAGCTTCTGTCCTGCTTGTGGAGCTCATGTCCTGCTCACAGAGCTCCTGTCGCACTCACGGAGCTCACATCCTGCTCGTGGAGCTCGCGTCCCACTCGTGGAGCTCACATCCTCCTCGTGGAGCTCGTGTCCTTCTCATGGAGCTGGTGTCCCACTCTCCGAGCTCATGTCCCGCTGTGCCGGGCACCGTCATGAAGGCAGCTGCTGCCACCCCATGTGTCCCCTTGCACCCTGTAGCAGAAACGTTTGTCTCCTCTGCAGCTCTCATAGGAAGAGGCTCCCGTGCCGCACCGGGGCCGGAGCGCCGAGCACGGAGCCGGGACCTCTCCCTCCGTGTCCCTGCAGGGACAGCAGCCCCGGCCTGGGGACAAGCCAGGGAGCGGGGACCGACCCCAAGCCTTGCACCGGGGCACTGCCCCAGGGCAGGGGACAGGGCACAGAGACCACAGAGACCCTGGCCAAGGGTGGGAGCGGGAGGGGGTTCCCGCCATTCCCGGCATTCCGGCGGGATGCGGAGCTCGCCTCCCACCTCCTCGGCGCGGCTTCTGCTCTGGTGCCACCAGAGCCAGGGACTTGCTTGAGTTCTAGGCAGCTCCCCCTCTTCCACGGACCCCAGATGGTCACTGCAGCAAACGGGTCTCAGTGGGTCACATTTGGGTCCCTGGGGTCCCTAGGAGAAGGCAAATTCCTCCACTGAAACCCGCGCGGAACTTAGGGTGAATTTCAGATTTAGATTTCAAAATCCAAAGTCTACATTACCACAGAAGAAGTCCTATAAAAGGTAGCAAGAACAGAAAACAAAATTGTCATTATGGGTTTACCCTGAATTTTGAAAAATTTCATTTAAAAAAACCCCACAATCTGCTCTGAGCTGCCAGTAGAGGGGCCGTAAGTCCTTAAAGCGCTGCCTGTATAACGTGGCTCGGGGTTGTGGTGCAGCCCTTGTTCCTTCTGCAGGTTCCTGTGGGAGAGCAAAGGAGGGTCGTGGGGCAACTGAAGAGCTCTGTGCTCCAGGAAAGCTTCCCTCTCCTGCTCCGTCTGCCCAATCTCACTGAGCACCCAACTCCATCCTTTCCGATTATTGCTATTTATGAAGTGCAAATAGCAACGCTTTGCCGTTGCCATAGGGAAAATCAAAATTCCCTGGGATTTTAAGAGCATGAACAGGGCATTCTGTCCTGCCTGGAGCCCCTTTTCCACCCCGTGGTGTCGCGTGCATTGCTCAAACTGACATTTCTGGTGTTTGGGGCAGTTACGCTCAGCCTGACCCAGTCCTCTGGCCTTCTCGGCACCTTGCACGCGGGGCTCTGGAGCCCTGGGCACTAAATAGCCCGCCAGCGTGCCTGGGATTTCCTGGGATTTCCTCACCTCCCGCCGCGCTTCCTCTGTGCAGCCGAGGGCTCCCTGGGCGTTTCTATGTGCAGGACACCTGGGACGGTCTTTGGTTTCCCAAGGGTGCCCCTTAGCCGCACTGCCTTTTCCCCACCTGCTTCCCCAGGTGCTTCTGGATGAAGTTCTCAGAATCCCAGGATGGCTGAGGGTGGAAGGGACCCCTTGGGACCCCCCAGTTCAGCCCCTGCTCCAGCAGGGCCACCCAGAGCCCGGGGCACCCGGGCGCATCCCGGCGTGCTGGCAGATCTGCCTCTTCTTCAACAACCCCTTCCCGCGGCCTCTTCCCTGCGCCCACTGCTGCTCCCGCGCTCCCGTTTGCGCCGCTGCTTGGGCGGCATTCCCGGCGGCTCCGCTTCCCGCTGCATCCCGCCGAGCCCCCTTCTTCCTCGGCATCCCCCTTCCCCACGGAGCCCCCTTCCCTTCCCGGTGTCCCCGGATCCGCCGGGACGAGGCAGGACGCGCTCCTGGCAATGATGCTCATTCCTTTATTGGGGCCATGGCCGCTGGCGGCGTTTCCAGCGCGGAGTCGAAGCCACGTTACAGGATATCGAGGTGTCCATCCAAAGCCGGAGCGGGGGAGCCGAGTGACCTCTCTCCATACAGTATGTATAATATATATATATATTTATAATATGTCCTGTATATTCCTATGTATAGAGTGACAAGGACGGGCCACCGTACGGTCAACTTCTGATTTCTACGTGAATCACCATTGCAACAGGCACGAAAATTTGGTCCTAATCAAGGCCCTCCCCTTGCCATTCCACTCCAAACACCCAGTGCCTCCCCCTGCAAAAAAAACCCAAAACTCCAAATCTGAAACGGGGGCAAAAAGAAGAACCGCGATGAAGACCTGCCCCCGCAGCAGCCCTGGGGCTCCGGGCTCCCTCCTCCGCTCCGCACGGCAGCAGAGGCTCCGTCCCAATCCCCGCGGGATTCCCAAGCGCCTGAAGGAGACCTTGGGAAGCAGGAGGAAGGTTTGTGCCTGCGGAGCGTTTCTGCCCTTCCCCAGGGCCGTCCTTCCCAGCCTCGCTCCCGGGGCACGGCTGGAAACGGAGCGGACAAGGGGGTCTCTTTGGCCCCAGGGGCTCCCTAAGCTCTAGAGCAAACTGTGCTTCACGTGACGGGTCCGGCCACGGCGCCGGGTCCCCAGCCCGGAACGGCCCCGGCTGCCGCCCCGGCATCAGCTTCAGTCCTGGAAGGAGCCTCCAAACAGCCTGCCGCTCGGAACTTCCTTGGGAAGAGGAGGAGTGAGGCCTCCCGACGAGGTGGGCAAGAGGGCAGCACAGGGCAGGGACCCGGGGGTGACACTGCGGGACAACGGGAGCACAGCGCGGCCGGCGGCGCCGGGCCGGGACCGGGGCAGCTGGTGTCCCCTGTCCCCTCGCTGCCACGCGGGGCTCCCGGGCGCGGAGGCACCGGCGTCCCGGCACGGCGTTCGGTTCGCTCTGCGCGGTGCCACGCTGCTCCTCTGCTGCTCGCCCTGGCTCAGCCGTCGTCCCTCTCTTATCTCACCCCCCTTATCTCCTCCTCCACAGCCCATTGCGGGCCACAAAAGCTCGCGGGGCCCTCAGGCGGAGGCTGTGAGATGTCACCAGCCCGGGCAGAGCCCCCTCTCCGGGCACCACCATTTTTTCCTGCGTTTCTTCATTGCCTTTAGTTGCCGGGACGGTGGTCGACACAACCGGCGGGTCCGGTGAGCGGAGGCTCCCTCCCCAGCTGCGTGTCTGGGAGGGCTGGTGGAAGGGATGGAGGGATGGAGGGATGGAGGGATGGAGGGATGAAGGGATGGATGGATGGATGGAGATTCCCCGCTGTGCTCCAGGGAACTGCACCTCGCGTGGCCGGCGAGCGGAGCCACCTGCACATGGGCAGGGCCACCTCCGGCGGGTGGCACCATGGACCAAGTCCCGGGAGCGCCGGGACCGGCTCTGCTTGGTTTGCAGCCCCTCTCCGTGGATCAGGAAGCCATGGCCAGAAGTCAGCGAGGAGTCACTGTGCTCTTGGTGCCGCACGGAGGGGCTCTGGTTCTCCGTAGCAAGGCCAGCGCAGGCTCCTGCAGCCAGGAAAGCCGCCGAATTCCCGCAGAAGTTGCCGTGAGTTGGTGCCCAAACGGCACGGGAGGTTGGCTGGGATCCGGCCAAGCAGATGGGCGCACGGGGAGCTCCGCGGGGCGCCGGAGGCACCCGGGAATCGTCCTGCGCTCCTGGCTCCGCGCCACCAACCGCTCCATAAATAAATACATTAAATAAATAAAGTGACGGATCTGGACGGGGAAAGGGGGTGAGGAGGAAGGCGGGGGCCGCTGCGGTGCCCCGGGGAGCTGTCCGTGAGTCTCACACAAACACAGGCGCACACCACGTAGCTGCGGACAAAGACGAACGGGGCCCGTGGCCGGGGCGGGCGCCCGGCTGCGCGGCGCTGCGGGACGGGACGGGGCGTCACTCCGGAGCCGGCGGCGCGGGGGCGCGTGGGGGCCCGGCCGCACTGCACGGCGGCGCCGACCGCGGCGCCGGGCACCTGCACGGGCACGAGAGAAGGAGAAACTTGTTGTCCGCGCCCTCCCTCTGCCTCCTGCCCTCCCCTGGTGCCAAAAGTCCGGCTGATTTCTCTTTGTTTTTAACATAAACAGCACCCAGGGAGAGCCAGTGTTGGGCAGCACGGCACCTTTTGTGTTCCTCATATCCCCACGCTGCTTTTAATGCTCATTTAACAAGCACGACCGAACCCAATCGCTAACCAGATCCTAACTATAAGTTATTTAGAATTTAATTCAAGTTCAAGGCTGGTCTCAAACCCAGGCCGACGCAGGGGAATAGATCCCACTGAGATCTAACCGTGCGAGTGCCAACTGGGTGCTGGCAGTTAAGATTCCCCAATCTTATCCCCCTGTCCCGGCTTCCCTCCCCGGCAGCAGGGAGGCCCCGGAGCCCGGCGGGCACTTACCAGGAGCGGGACTTCCTCACCCTGGAGGCTGCCGGCCGCTCCAGGATGCTGTCCAGGTGCATGAGCCTCTCCAGGTGCAGCGCCCGGGGGTCCTGCTCGGCCGGGTCCCGGCCCCGCTCAAACTCGAACACGGCCGGCGGCGACACGTCCAGCTCCAGGAACATGATGTTCTCAGCCTAGAGGGGCACGGGCGGAGAGAAAAAGCCAAGAAAAGTCATTGTGGGGCAAAGCACGGTGACAACTGAGGCAGGTCCATGCTGTGGAGGGAGGCTGAGCTGTGTGCTGGGGAGAAGGAAACTGCTCTGCTTGCAGCAGCAAGGAGGCACCGGGGCCTCCCCGGCCTCCTCAGCTCCTCCGTGTTACTGCTTCCCGTAGAGGAGAGCCTCAGGGAGCCCCGTCTCTCCAGACTAATGGCAATGAGCCGCCGAGCCGGAGCGCGAGCCTCCAAGCGCATGGATACCGACCCTGCCCAACGAGGCTCGAAGGCTGCCAGATTCACCTACGCGCGGTGCAGATCGTCCCAAGCTTGTTCCTTCCTTCCTTCCTTCCTTCCTTCCTTCCTTCCTTCCTTCCTTCCATCCATCCATCCATCCATCCACCCACGCGCTCCTCCACGACCAAACGATTCCCGGCAGGCCGCTTTGCGCCGCGGCCTCCCACTTACCCGGTACCGGGGATGCGAGCCCATGGCCATGGCCACGCGGGCGTACTGGCTGATGGGTCTCTTGTAGCCCACGGCCGACGTCGGCCTCTTCTTCATTTGGTTGCTGTTTCTGAAAGCACAAAGTGTGGAGAGAGGCACACGGGTTAGAAAGCAGAAGCAGCGCCCAAAGCCGCCCACACAGCGCAGCACGACGCGGGTCTGGGAGCTGCCCGGCCTCCTTCCCGGGTCCCGCCAGGATGGCAGCTGGACACGGAGGTGTCCGGGTGACACGAGCGGGAGCCTTCCTCCCCGGACGTACCCGCCAGCAGGCACAAGCGGCTGGAACTTCCACTGGTCCTCCTCACAGTCGAAGTACAGGCGGTTCATGATCTTGTTCTTCTCCTCGGGCGGGATGAAGTTCTCGATGATCAGGTACCTGAGCGAGGAAGGTGTCGGCAGGGAGAAGGGGCACGGCGGGAAAGAGCAGGAAAGGAAGGGGTTAACGTGGCGAAGATGAGAAAATGGGAGCCCAGGGAGCAGGAGGAAGCGGAAGGGAAGGGGAGGGATGGCCAGGAAGCGAGGGACACATGCGGGAAAGCAGAGAAGCCGGGAGAAGGGAACGGAGCGCAGGGTGGATGGGAGATGGGAGGGCAGGAAGAGGAGGTCAAGGGAATAGATCCAGCGGGAGGAAGCGCGGGAGAGGGGGCGGAGGAGCAGGGCGCCGGGAGCTCCCCTTCCCCAGCGCCCTTCCCGGCATTCCCGTAGCGAATCCTGGGACATGGGGCCAGCTCTGAGCGTGGGGTGGGCGTCCTCTGCTCCCCTACTTAGCCCAGCCTAACTGCCCGTCCGGGCATAGATACCGGCTGCTAAATACCCCCGCTCCTCCCCTGGGAGCAAAGCCGCCTTAATCCCAGCCCGCTTGCCGAGCGAGCCACGGAAACGGGATCGGGCAGGGCCAGAATCACAGCGAGCTGCTGAATCCAGGCCAAGAAGCCACCCGGCAGCCCCTGCCCCGGGCCAGCACTGTCAGCCTCCATAAGAGCATTTTCTCTGCGCCCCAGATTGCTCTTTTTGCCTTTTTTGTTGTTGTTGTTGCTGATTGTTTCCTTTTTTTTTTTTTTTTTAAGGCTTAATTTGGTTTCACAATCCCCCCAGAGGCCGGGGATCGGAGCGGGTCCTGCCAGTATTCCCATGGTGGGGGGCAAATAGAGAAGCTGTAGAAAACAGCTGCAAAAAGACAAATTATTATTTGACCTTGCAGGTTTTTAACATGATTTAATTGTGCTAGAAGGGAAATGCAGCCCTGGGGTGCCGGCGCTGCCCTCCGTGCCCCATTGCCCCGGGCTGCAGAGCAGTTTTGGACCTGGCCCTGGCAGCTGCAGTTCTCCTGCCCAGGGCTGTTGCTGTATGTGCTTCCTACCCCGTCCATAAGGAATTTGGGGGCAAGAGTGGGGAGAAGCTTCCATAACCTCTGCACCTTCATCGTGTCCTCCTCCGAAACTGGGGATTGCCTTTGTTCCTGTATTTTTAGGGTGCCTTTGGGCACACGGAGGCAGGCAGCGATGTGCATTCACCCCTGCAAGGAGCAGGGCTCCGCGAGGCACCTACTTGAGCTTGAGCTCCCGCGTCTGCTCGTTCTGCGCCTCCTCCAGGTCCTGGCGCACGCGGATGTACTCGTCGTGCTGGTCCTGGATCTCGGCCTTCACGGCCTGCAGCTTGGCGTAGAGCTGTGGCACGGAGCACAGGTCAGCCCCGGGGCTGCCCGCGCCGTGGTGCCCGCCGGCGCCCGCGCCGCGGCCCGGCGCTCCCTCACCTTCTTCAGCTTCTTGGTCTTGATCTCCACCTCCTGCTGCAGGGACGTGTACGTCTCCCTCAGCTCCATGGTCTCCTCATCCCGCAGCAGCATCTCCTGCTGCATCTCCCTCTCGCGGCGTTTCTGCAGCGAGGGGGAAAGGCGCAGAGCTCAGCTCGGCGCCAGGAGCCCTGGGCAGGACTGCATCCCTGGGCAGGAACCAAATCCCTGGGCAGGAACCGAATCCCTGGACAGCACCCCCATCCCTGGGCAGGAACCGAATCCCTGGGCAGGAACTGAATCCCTGGGCAGGACCTGCATCCCTGGGCAGCAACCGTATCCCTGGGCAGGACTGGCATCCCTGGGCAGAACCCCCATCCCTGGGCAGGAACTGAATGCCTGGCCAAGAACCGAATCCCTGGGCAGGAACCGAATCCCTGGGCAGGACCTGCATCCCTGGGCAGGAAGCGAATCCCTGGGCAGGACCTGCATGCCTGGGCAGGACCTGCATCCCTGGGCAGGAACCGAATCCCTGGGCAGGACCGGCATCCCTGGGCAGGAACCGAATCCCTGGGCAGGAACTGAATCCCTGGGCAGGAACCGAATCCCTGGGCAGGACCGGCATCCCCGAGCAGGACCCGCAGGTAGAACCCACATTCCTGAGAGCCCTGGACAGGAGCTGCATCCCTGGGCAGGACCCACAGCCCTGAAGCCCTGGGAGCCCTGGGAACCCCAGGAGCGGGGCCAGCGGGGGCCAGCGCCGTTACCTGCTCCGCTATCTCCTGCCGCTTGAGCTCCAGCATCTTCTGCTGCTCGTTGGTGTGGTCCATGATGTTCCTGCCGCCGATGAGCAGCTTGCTCTCCATGGCCTGCGGGCACAGAGGCGTCGGCGTGGGCTCTGCTCCGGGGCCACCACCGCAGCGGGGACCTGTCGCTGGTGGCCACAGCACGTGCCCAGGTGACTCCCGTGGGGGTAGGGGACCCGCAGGAGCCGGGGACAGAGGTGGCCTCCAGCTCCAGCCCTTTGCTGCAGGTGGAGGGCAGGGCTGGCATCCTCCAGCCACCTCCTTCCTCCACCCAAGGTTCATCCTCCTCTCCACGCCCTGGGAAACCTCCCTCATCCCATTTCCTTGTGGGAAAGCGGGACTGAGGAGCCGGGCGTTTCCAGGGCGCAACGGCCGGCAATGAGGGCAGGAGCAGCAGAACGCCTGGAACTGCGGGAAGGAGCACCCTGGTCCTGGGGAGCACCATCATCCTGGGAGCATCCTCATCCCGGGAGCACCCTGGTCCTGGGAGCATCCTCATCCCATGAGCACCCTGGTCCTGGGATCAGCCTGGTACTGGGAGCATCCTCATCCAAGGAGCACCCTCATCCTGGGATCAACCTTATCCTGGGGAGCACCATCATCCAGAGCATCCTCATCCCAGGAGCATCCTCATCTTGGGATCATCCTCATCCTGGGAACACCCTCATCCTGGGGATCACCCTCATCCTGAGAGCACCCTTGTCCTGGGGAGCCCCATCATTCTGGGAGCATCCTCATCCCAGGAGCCCCCTGATCCTGGGAGCACCCTTGTCCTGGCAGCATCCTCACCCTGGGAACCCTCTCACCTTGGGCTGCATCGTCACGCTGGGGAACAACCTCGTCCCGGCTGCAGCCTCACCCTGGGGAGCACCCTCGTCTCTCAGAGCCCCCTGGTCCTGGGAGCACCCTTGTCCCGGGGAACAAACTTTCCCTGGGGAGCGCCCTCATCATGGGAGCACCCTGGGGGGCACCCTCATCCCTCGGAGCATCCTCATGGTGGGAGCACCCTGGTCCTGGGAGGCACCCTCGTCCCTTGGAGCACCCTCAGTGTGGGAGCACCTTCATCATGGGAGCAGCCTTGTCCCTCGGAACACCCTCAACATGGGAACACTCTCATCCCTTAGGGACACCCTCATCCCTTGGAGCACCCTCATGATGGGAGCACCCTGGTCCTGGGAGGCACCCTCATCCTGAGAGCACCCTCAGTGTGGGAGCACCCTCATACTGAGCACCCTTGGAGCACCCTCGTTCCTCGTAGCACCCTCGCCCTGTGGGCTCCCTTGCTGGGTGCCACCCCACGCTGCCACCCAGGTGCCCTTGTGGGATCCCATGCAGTGCCCAACGGGCTGTGGGGAAGCCGAGGCTGGCGCTGAACCCATGCAGCTCCCAGCACCCGTGTGCACCGCGTGCATCACGTGCACCATGTGCACCGTGCACGCGTGTGCTCCTGTGCACGCGTGTCCCCCCGGCTGTCCCCGCGGGGCCGGCACGCGCTGCCCGCCCCAGCAATGGCAGCGCCCGGCCGGGGGCTGCGGAGCGTGAAACCCGTCCTGACAGCGGCCGCACGGGAGCTGCCGCCGGCGCGGCCACCGGGCAGGGCTGTGTGTGCATGTGTGTGCAGCAGGGACGTGCACGAGTGTGCAGGATGTGTGTGCATGTGTGTGCAGCAGGGACGTGCACGTGTGTGCAGGATGTGTGTGCATGTGTGTGCATGTGTGTGCAGCAGGGACGTGCACGTGTGTGGGATGTGTGTGCATGTGTGTGCACGTGTGTGCAGCAGGGATGTACACGTGTGTGC
>JAVCKT010037900.1:0-11560 GCA_032273925.1 Rhynchotus rufescens | reverse complement strand
TGGAGAACTGAGTTGTTTCATAAAGTTTTTTCACTGAATATTTCTGCTCTATATATTGTCTGTATTCTGTTTGGCAAAGGGCCAAAGTAGACATGTACATGCTTTTGACAGCTGTGATTTGGATTTCTTTACAATATGAATCTAGGCACCATTCAATTAAACCTAATGTCTTGTCATTTCTATAGAGATACCAAAATGTCAATTAGAAGCAGTCATGCGCCAAGCTAATTTTAGAAACTTACTATTACTATTGCATTGTTTTCTTCTCAGAAACAGCATGTTTGGATTAAATTATCTTGCTATTGAACCATGAGTTACTGCAATGTTGGTACTGTAATTTATGTCAATTCAGTAATTGAATGACTCATGCACTTCTGGATAACTTCTTTGTTTTTTTCTCCTAAGTGACTATTTAGCAGAAGTATAATGAGTACCAGATGCCCTAATGGCAGACTTTGAATGAGAATTGTCGGCTGAGTTCAACTATAACCAGTGCTTTAATATTAGTGTATCCTCACATTGTTGTCAGGGTTCTCAGTGTGTTGCATATACTGCATATACATACACCCTTTCTTTTTGTACAAAAATGTAACTTTTCTAAAATCTTTGCCTGGTTAGTATAAACTGTATAAACACTTAGACTTTATGTATTTTAGCCTTAGGTTTCTCCTTCATATATTCTGCTTCTTTTATTCTGTTTCTTATTTAATTCATCCATTTTTACATTTTCGATCTTGTTATATATGTGTACATTATATGCCATGTAATGTATATTTTACAATTAAAATTACTAGAGATTTGTTTTATTTTAAAGCATACACTACCTAATCATCTGCTATTGCTTACATTATGCCACTTAATTATATTAAATTTTAGAAGATGTTTTTCCTTGGGATTCCTTTTTTTTTTTTTATTGTATATCACAAATCACTTGCAATCTACTATCACGCTTACACTTACCAAAATATATTTTCATATCTGTGTAATATCAAAATTACAAGAGTCAGGAACTTCTGAAGCAAGAAGAAAAACCTTTTAATTTTACCTAACATTCAGAAAAAAAATTGTGATAAATTAGAATCTGCTACCCAAGATGACTAGGGGGAAGTGCTCAGTGCGGTAGGTAAGCAACTATTTTCTCAAACCTTCCTTCTTCCTTCCTTCCTTCTACTGTTTAAAGTCCTTCTTCTTCATTTTTGAAATATACTAAACAAATAAGCACAGGATATTTCCTGCCTGATATATTCTGAATACCACAAATGAAAATTTCAAGTTCCCCGTCTGGGAACTTGAAAGCTAAAATCTGGGGTCCTGGTTGGTAGGTTGAACTACCACTGCTACTACTTAACTAGTCGTGCTCTGTGGTACAGGGATGAAGACCGACCGTATCCTGGGCAGCAACAACAGAAGAATAGCAGCTAGACTGAAGGAGCGATTATTCCCCTTACTCTATTCTTAGACGTCATTATTATTGCACCCAGTTTCAATGCAGTACAATCCACTACAATGAAGATACTGGCAAATTAGAGTGAAGTCTGGGGAACGCTAACAAGATGATCAAGGATAGAATATTTACCCAGTGATGAGGGGCTGAGGGATCAGATTTGCTTGCTTATGGGGAGCAGGGATGACCCAGTAGTTGTGTGCTACTGGAATGTCACTGAGAAGATGAAGCCAGACTCTTCACAACAGTTTGTGGTAGGAGGACTAGAGATCAGAGGCATAAATTGAAACCAAACAGTTACCTAGACTTTGGATTTGTTCATTCTTCACTGACAGAGCTTTTAAAAACACACAGCAGCTAAATATCTAAAATAGATATCTTTTTTTCTATTCTATTTTGTCATCTCTGTTCATTATTAGGTGTTCTTTTGACATTTATATAAATATTGCTCTATTACCATTAATTCTTGAGAGAATTTTAAGGATTAAAACTTCTACGGGCAGTAGTTCAGAAGCAAAAAATCACTTCTTACAAGGGACCTGACTTTGCTGTGAGTCAGAACCACAAAAGAGAAGGGAATTATCATACACTGTTTCTCAGTGATCTTTGAGGAGTATGGAACTATATGCATTGATTGTTGTTAATGAATTGTGGAGATGTCAGTAGAGTCACAAACAAACTGCTTGTGGAGATCTCAGTAGAAGTTAAAAATTTTCTAAACTTGTAAAGGGATACCAGAAGCTCTGGTAAAATCATGTTACATTTTTGAAATTGGTTTTCTGTGACCTTTTTACTTTAGACATGTCTGCTTACCTGAACTGCATATGGAATGTTTCACCTTGATACCTCACCTTTTACATTTAAAGTATTACAAATCACTTCATAAAGCTGTAAATTAAATACTGACAGTGCACTAAATGTGTAAGTAAATGTATCAATAATTATGCACTCATCTGTGGCTTATGCTCATCTATGCACTTTAGCCTTTCTTTTATTAAGAGGTATACTGGCAGGGATTCCCAAGTCATGCTCTAACCTTTGAGAGAACTGCTTCATAATTCCACCTGAAGAGAGTAAATTCTACAGAGGCAGTCTTGGTCCCAGTCTGTCCTTGACATGTTAGGTATGCCTCTGCAATCTGATAAATCTTGGTCAGTTGTAAATGTACATTCATCTGTCCCTAAGATAATGGATTGAAATGTAAATATACATTCCTACGAGCAGGAAAAGTATTAGAACCTTGCACTTCCATTATTTTTTCAGGTTATACTAAGTTACAATTTCCCCTTTCTATTGTGAAAGTGAACAATTTGAAGAGAATAGGTCTAGAACTGCCTTCACTCCCACAGCTCAGACATACAGTGTCTGTAGTAGTCAAGTTTTTATTGCTGGTAGTAATTGGGGCCCTGACACAGCAAATGGTAAATGAACTCTCTCTTCTGACTGCCATGTCTGTACAGCATCACTCCAGGCAATTCTGCTTTCAGGGAGCAGATTAGTATCTGAGAGATATACTGAGCATATACCAGCTAGATGAGAAAGAATTTCACGGTTTCCCCTGCTGAAGTGTTTCTACTCAAGCTGAGCAAGCTGAATTGCTTTGTATGGTCTAGTTTTTCTCTTGTACTTTGGCTTATTTCCTCTCCTGTTGTTCTGGTGTTTAATGGCATCCAGCTTGATAGAAGTTTTGAATTCCTTTGATATAAATGGAACCTCATTATCACTTGCTAAGCAGTTGTAGAAGTTTCTATGTTGTGAACACGTGTTCAGGGCAACTGTGAACACTGGATAGCAGGCAGCCAGCAGTGCATTTTCTCTTTTCTCTTGTGGTGTTTCCAGAAGGATGCGAATTCTCTCCTGACCTTGTTAAAATTTATTTTTCTAGTGCATGTCTCTAAGCAGTTATTTAGTTCTCCCTGTTCATACCAGTTTTTAGGAAGGTTTCATTCTCTGCACCATAATGAAAATGTTTTGTCCCTGTAAAAACAGATTTACTGGTTTGCAACATTAAGCAGTGTAATATCTGTCATTTACCAAAAAAAAAAAAAAAAACTAATAAATCTAGTATAAAACTGCACCTTTAGATGCTGATTTCACAGGATAGAAGCTACTGCTTCTGCTGCTGATCGATGGTGTTCTAGGAATATGCTACATGTAGTTATTACCTGAATTTTAAAGTACACCTTGTCTAACAATTTTTATCTTGTAAATGTTTACATTTTAGTAGAATTACCTTAAATCTACTTACCTTAAATCTATTAAATCTGGAACAAAAAGCTATGCTAAAATTCTGTGAAATATCATGCAAATTACACATTTAAAATACATTGCACAATAGTCATTATAATATTTACAAAGTACATGTTCTATATATGCCTATTAAAAGCAAACTGAAAATAGAACATACTTTTCTTCACAAAAAGCACAAGACTTCTGTGAGATCCAATGCAGACACCCACATGTATCACTTTTACATTGCTGTTGCTTCATCTCTGACAGATACTCAGAAAGCAGATGGCCAGCCTTCTGAATGACATTATTCATGTTCCTGTAATAGCGTTTTAAAGTTCATAATAGTGCACCTGTTCTAGTTTCTTCCTTTTTTGAAGGACAGAGGGCTGACATTTTCAAGTGTACTTTTTTTGCAAGACTCTAACTGTGATTTTAATGGAACCAAAATCTCTGATCATGTACCTGTATCTTCACTTTTTTTAGAATTTGCAAGTCTGGAAATACTTATTTTTTACAGTTAAATAGTAAATTTCCTGTTTCTTCTCCTCCTAGTTACTTTTATGATTATGTAACAGTCTCTGACCGAACAAAAGACTAGACTTAGAACAGGTCCTTCAAACCATTCTGTCATGGTTCTTCAATCTGAATGCACAAAAACAAATGGTTAGTTTTTATCCTATAGTAACTTCATTAATTAGATAGGATGATTTCAGACCAAGATATTACCTACCGGTGAGTCAGACTCACTATAAGGGTTCCAGTGAGCCTCCTTGTGTCCTTAGGGAAGAGTTAAGAACATGAAATTGCTGTACCGCATCAAAGTCACAGTCCACTGAACCCTATGTCCTGTGTGTGATGCTGGCAGTAGCTCAAGTACTTCTAAAGTCATATATGACCGCGATGGGGAAGAAAAAAATAAAAAAGGATTAAGTATCTGTCTTAAAGCTTGAAGTGAAATGATAGCCTAAACACCATATAAATTGTACTTCATTTAGAACCTTGCTAAATTCTTTGCTTCAGATTTAAGCAACCTGAAGACTGACTAGTGCATTGCAGTCCTTTATGTGATGAATATGATGTTGTTCAAACCATAAGGTAAAACACAGCTGTGGCTCCTTTCCTGAGACAAAAGAAGGATGAATGTGGCCTAAAGGCAATAATGTGCACCCAGCAGCTTGTACTAACTGTGTCTGTAGCATGTCCAGCAGAGCTATCCAGCCTACAGTGCAAGGAAAGCCCAAGACTCCACTTGAGAATAAGGTTTTCATACAGTTTTGCTTTGAAAAAAGAGGCATGCTTACATCTTAAAATTTCATCGAATGTCCTTTTTGCCTACAAATTATATTTTCATATGACTAATTTTTATTTAGCACTCTTTCCTGCCAAGCACTTATTAATACTTACTTACTAAGAATGAGTCTTTAGACTTATGCTGCAAAGAATGTGGAAGGGTTTTATCAGCTGAAATTTGTCTTTGGTATCTCCAGAGCAATTCAGCTCTCAATTTTTACTACACTGCCTATGTGGATTCACTAGCTCCATTCTCTTTCGAGTCTTCCCTCTTTGTTATTCCAACAATAACAAAATGTTGGATCTCTGAGGCTGAACTTAATTTTTCTGATCATCAGAATAAAAATTGCAGATGACTTACCTGGATGATTACAAGGAAGGAAGATTACCATGATTACCATCATGGATGATTACCAAGGAAGATTACAGAGAAATGGATAAATTGATGGACATTCATTAATTACTCTAGTACTTACCTTAGAAATAACTAAATTCTGCAGGTTGTTTAATCTGTAATATGAACTTCTATAGATGATGTACTGCTGTGTATTTGAAAAATGTAACTGCAAATATGATTTCTGATAAGGCAGAACACCTCCTTGAGATTTTATGAAGTACCTCATGAGAGATTCCCTCCCTTCTTTCTTTCCTCTCTTACTTCCTCCCTCTTTCTTTCTCTCTTAGCAGTATATCAGCTGCCAGTTTATTGAAATAAGGGAAATAGTGAATGTGAATGAAATGTTTTAAGTGAGACATAATTATGGTCTCTGGTGATGAGGAAAAAAAATAATTAGAAAAAAGCAAAAGACGATTGGTTAAGAGTACTATGACTGAGCATATAGAACTTGGTAAGAGATTAAACTGAGAAGGATGGAATCAAAGGAGAGAGTGGCAAACTTTAAAATCTGTAGCAAGAAAATACCAGTGGAAATTTTGCTTCCCTTTGCAGTCTTGATTCTCTACTCAGTTGTGTTCATGTAAATGACTGTTAGGAGACACAATCATGATTGTATGTCCTCAATCTTAAATCATGTCAAACATCCATTATCTATCATATTTTTGTCAACATAAACACTTTATTAGGGTTTGACTGATACAATAGAAATACAATCTTATGCTCGTAGAAGATGAAATATGTACTGTTAGGTTAAAATATGCTATGTTGTGAAGCAAGCAGACTTTTAGCATTTACTTGCATCTCAAATGCAGAAATACAACATTTGGTAACAGTTCATGATTTTAATCCAGGCTAAATCCAACACTGCCAATGAAATTTATGAATCATAGACTATAGCATGCCTTTATGAAGCACTTAAACAGATCATAGTGTTTGGTAATTTCATAGTATGTACTTTCTGAAGGCCAGTTACAGGTCTGTCAGTAGGAGGAGCAGGACTATCTTCACATAAGATGAAGAAGTTCCTTATTTACGCTCTCTAAAATATGTATCCTTGCTTTTCAACTTTCTTTTTCTCAAAAAAAAACCCTTAATGAAGATACTAAAAACACTATTCTCCACAGTACTACTGAAATAACTTTTCATCTTAGATTTTACAAAACAGTTGTCCGACAGTTTAGGAGAGTTTTTTAAGTTTCTAGTGGAAATAGGATTTAAATCCACAAATGATAGGGTATCTATGTTTTCCTCTTGGGAGAGGATATTAAACATAATGAATGCAGTTATTCTTAAATAAAACTGAATAGAATGACAACCTAGTTTTACCTATTTCAAAAAAGGAGTAGAGTTTCTTGCAAAGTGAAAAATCTTTTTTGCTTGTATGTGAATAACTCAGTGAGTCTTATTTAAAAACTTTCTGAAAACTCACACTCCAACCCTACTTTTCTAGGGCACTTAGTGACCTACTAGTTTTTGATAATGCTTGAGGCTATTGTTCTAAGGGATGATTTCACCTGTAGCAAGACCAGTTTAAGCTCTTCACATTTCCCTCTCCTGCTGAAATTTATATTTAGCTGAATCAGTGCAACTGTTTATGTGATACCTGCTACACAGGAACTAGTCACTCATTTTAGAGCATTATCTAATGTAAAACAAATTTGGTGGGAAAAGGCAAGGCTAGAATAAAACTGGTCAGAAATATTTAAAATTAAATTTGTCATCCAAGAAACTGTGTGATGAAATTTCACTATGCAATTTCATACTCGTCCTCTGTTCCCATGGAGAGTGAGGGCAATTGACAGTTTCCTTGAGGAGCAGAGCATGGTCTCAGAGGGAAGGAGCAGGAAACTTAAGCAGAATTTATTAATTAACAAATCCCAAAGGATAGTACATTCCAAAGCTGCTGTCAAATTTGTCTACCTCTTTTGGCTGAAGAAAAGGCCTGGTATTTTGTTTAAAACTTAAAAATATATCTTTATGGGTATAAGAGAATATAACCACCAGAAGATGAAACTTTTTTCCCCTTTGCCTCAAACAGTGAGCTGAAAAGTCATCTATTCACATGACTTTATGTCTAAATGTTACTGTTTATGAATCAGCATTTACACAGAAAACTAGACAATTACAGAGCAACACAGAAGAAAATCTTTATGTAAAAAAAATGTTGTTGTATATCCATGCTTGTTTTAAAAATTCATTTTATCTGCCTCATTGAACATATTTTGCTGATGAGATAATTGCTCAACTGTCTGAATACAGTCACTCTTGTTATTAACACAAGTTAAACTGGAATTAACCTTGCTCCAGCCCATAGTCTTTTATAAAGAATGATCTTCATGTCTGTAGACAAACTGCATTAAGAAAGTTCATTGCAGAGACAGAATTAATAGTCCATAATGTTTGGGAAGGTGACATTTCCTTCTTTCTTTGAACTCTCAGTTTGGTATTTGAAAACCAGGATAAGGTACTGAATCCAGGATATTTGTCTAGAGTGGTATCTAGTTGGTAGTTAACTGAAACCACTTCCTTTCCTAGAAGAGCAATAAACCAGAAAGGACTAATTACCTCCTTTTGTAGGTTTAATGAACCTCTACACGTTATTATATCTTTTTACTTCAGCCTATCTGAAGAAAGAAGCCTTAGTAATTTTCTTTAAGTGAAGAATTGTTTACTTCTACTACCTTAGAAATTCTTCCATGCCTGTGCTCCAGATTCTGGAGCCTTGGAAGGAGTGAATGCTCTGTTTCTGTTGCTTGTAAAAATAATTTCTAGTGAGCTCTTGCTCACAGATTTTATTACCCTTTTCAGTGGTTAATGTTGCCATGGCATCAGCTACATGATAAGCAGAAGCAAGGGCATAAGCACCACCTCAAGTAATGCGTGCCTCTGCCTCACCACAGTATGAGTAAGTAACATCTAGCTGGGTTGAATTAGTGTCTAGAAATAAATTTTCCTATCCTGAATCGAAACTACTGAAAAAAAGAAGAAAATTCAAAATGTAATTTTAGACAGCATTTTTTCCTCTTTCGTTTTTTTTTTGGCAGTTTCTCTCCTTCCACACTTCCTTAAAAATAAACAACCTAGAACTATATCAACAGATACTGTTTAATGCAATAATACTTGCATTTCTATATTCTCCAAAATATAACTAATATATGATTGAGAGAAAGTGCATCTAAATGAATGTTAAATTATCCTGGAAACAATATTTTGCTCTACTGTATTTTGATGCTAGAGCATCTCAAAGGCTTTCTTAAAGATCAGTTGATAGCGTACACATCTGGTATCCATTCCATTGACAAAGTATTTTTCATTGTAAAACTATATAGATCTTCCCTCAGATTTCTGGGTTTTTTTCCTTAGTCTGAGTTTGTTTAAATTCTTGTTAAAAGAAATAGTAAATAATTATTCTTTTCCCAGCTACTCTGTGAAATTCATTATTTATCGTATCTTCATCATACTTTCAGCCACCTCTTCCTAAGCTTAAGAATCTGAGCGCATTTCTAGGTTGTTCGGAAGCCTCTTCTAAAACTTACTCTCTTTTCTGAAACTTTCTGAAACTTTTGTAGTTCTACTACGCATTTTTCAAGATATAGCAAATTTGGGAGCTACAGAACTGCTAGGTAAATTGGATGTGTGAGCAGAACACAGATGTATACAAAACCAAAATGATGATTTTCAGATTTTTTCTTGGTTTTGGGCTTTGGTTATTGCCATGTGTCAGTAACATGACTGATAGACTTATAGACAGCAATACAGAAAGGAAGAAAACCACACTCCTATCTATCAAAATGATTTAGATTACTTCTGAAAGGTTTCTGGTTTTGCTTCTTTCACTGGAAAGGTGTCCAAGGATTTAAAAAGCCTTATGGTTGGGACTCAGTTCTTAATGGTAATTCTTTCACTGAACACGATTATATTGAGGGATATATGTGCCTACACTGGTACACAGAGGCCCTGGGATTCTGGTCAAAGCCAAATTTCTCTGTTAGATATAGCATTATATCGTATTGCTTTTTGGAGCTATTGTATTACAAGTTGTAATATTTTGTACTCTTCAAAAGTTGCGTTTTGGAGAATCGTATTTCTGTAATGAAATAATAAATCCTTGCTTTATAATGCAATTATTTTTGTCTTTGCACTTCCACAGCCCTCAAAGTACTTCTAGGGTTGTTTGTATGGGTAGCAGTTTGATCCTATATTAATTTAATAAATTGAGATCTTAAAGTGTTAAAAATATAGGTAAATGCAAGACTGACAAATCTAAGACTCCCTTAGATACAAATAAAGCTTTAAAATTTTTGAAATAAAGAAAGCCTTATTCTCCATAATGAAATCTTTCAGTGGACAGCTGAAGGATGATATATTTCAGTCTGTAGTAGTGAAATAAGGGGATTGCTCTCTCTTTTTAGCTATTACAGGTGGTCATAGCTCAAGTCACATTTCCCTGCTCTGATGTCTGTAAGGGAATGTGTAAAGAAGTATTCGTGGAACATAGTGATTTCTTGAATTTTATTGCTGTTTTGTCTGCTATAAACAACATGTTTGAATAAGATACTCTAATACTACCATATACGTATTTCTGCTTGACTACGCTATTTTCATAGTAACTACTGATCCATAAAAGCAACTCCAAATCTCAAAGCAAAGAGCTGTAGGAATTGGATAATTATGTCTCTTCATTGATAAGTTCCCAGGAAGACCAGGTTGGAAAGTGAAACAAGTGGAAGCCAGAAAACTGGAGGCACTTACCTGACACAATGGCATGCTGATAAGCAGTAGAGCTTTAAGTATTTCTCACTTCCTTGAGCTTATAGTTTTCAAAACAATAATTCATCATCCAATCAACAGAAATAATTTTCTGGGAGTGCAATAAGTCATGTAGACTAAACTCTTGGTTTTCCAATTATAACTGTTATGCTGTGATTCTATATTAGTCATTTCAAGCATTATTTACCTATTTTGATGAAAGAGTAGAACCATCTGAACCATTAAAATTTTATATTTGTCATGCTTATAGTCAGATATAGTTCCTCTGATATATGTGTTATTGTGAAGTTCTTTTTCCAAAATATATTTGGAATGGAAGACTAATTTCTATCAATCAGTTTTTTTTTGAATTATTAATAATTGCATCAATCCTCTTCCAATGTAAACATCTCCTGCAGTTGCCTTAATTATTACGAAATTACGTTGAAGAGAAGGCAATCAAATTCATGACATAATTGAAAATATATTTAATTTTTAGCACCAAAGCTTTCAGAGAGTTGATTGAAAATAACAGAAAATATAGAAAACGGATAGTGAACATCAAGTGAACAGTTGCTTATGAACATTCCAAGCTTGTATAAACATTGTAAAGATACTGAAATAAACATCTGTTAACTTTAAAGTAGATCAAAAACAACAAAATAAAATGTGTTATTTTGCTTTTTTATCTTTTTGGATACATTGAGTTTTCACTCACAGATAAACAGAATTTGAGGATGAGCTAGATTATAAATACCAGGTATGACCTGTTTTTGTACAAAAAAAAACCCTCTTTTTTCAGTTACTAAACACAATTTACTAGAAGCCTTGACTATAATTAGAACACTACTGTGAAAATAAATGCTGTTTGAATAGAAGATAGGCACTGTTTTTTGTAGAGTATTCAATATTTGCTAATTTCAAACACTTAAGATACATCAGTGAAGTAAAAGGACACAAGAGCTTTTAAATTTCTTTGAATATCTTTTCTTATCTGATTTTGATCATTTAGCGTTCATAGTTTCAGGTTGTTTTGCAGCCTTAAAAACAATCTTTAAAATTGTAAACGAGGGATTTTGAGGCACCATATGTATTTTATATCTGCAAGTCTGTGAAACACAGTAAAGCCTGAGAGATTTGTGGCAACAGTATGCAAAAAACAGCAAATAAAAAAGCAACAAAGTGAAGTGGTATCTTCATTCATCTGGTAGATCAGTAGAAATCTATAAATATATATCTACATAAATATTTACATAAATATTTATACTTACATTTATATATTTTTATATATTATTATTATTATTATATATTTATATTTATATATTTATATTTTATTTATATAAATATATATAAGCATAAGCATAAGCATAAATAAAATATAAATATAAATATAAATATGAATATAAATGTAAATGTAAATGTAAATATAATAAGCTATAAATTATCTA
>JAVCKT010037898.1:2032-19440 GCA_032273925.1 Rhynchotus rufescens | reverse complement strand
ATTTACAGTTTATCACCATGGAGTTGAAAGTGAAATAATAAACTAACTTTTTTTTTTTTTTTTTTTTTAAATAGCACTGAAATTGGAACAGGAATAGTTCAAATACATTCAGAACTCTGGCATTGTATCTTTGTTTTCAGTTCATTCTGGGATAAAATATTACATCCACAAATTAATGGAAAATAAAATTAATTATTGACTACTTACACAACAAGAAAGGTAACTTATGTTACCAATGCCAATATTATTTGGGCAATCCTATCAAATGCAGTTCAGTAGAAGCTCAAAAAATAAAAAACTTCCCCTCCAAAACCTATGCCCACAGATTCTTTCCGTAACATTAAATACATGAAGAAAATCTACCAGGTTCTAGCAAAAGAAAAAAACACTGTTTTACATATTTGGTATAGATATATATCTATCAAAATCTAGTCCAGGACAGATAAGTGTAGAAGACATCTTCTTGTAAAGCTCCTGGGGCTACCCCTAGAAGAGACTGGGCATTTCTAGCATGTCCTACCAGTGCAGTGTAACCAGTCCACAGTTACAGCAGTGAAAGGGCTAGGAAGGAATTCATTTTGAGCATCTCCAGGTCCTTTGAGACATTTTTCTTTTAAGCCCCAGACCACCTACCCTCCAAACAATTCAGGCTGCAAAGGGAATGCAATACTTTCTTCCCAGAGGGCCCCATAAAACATTTTTAAAGGGCTCTCCGGGGATGGGAGTATTTTTAACAAGCAGTGCTCCCTTGAACCTTTGCCAGCACTGATCCGAACATGTTTTCATCCTGAAGGGCAGAAATTATTGCTGGTTTTCAAGTCCTCAGAATTGTCCTTCCTTCTGTCCCACTGGTATCCTAAATTAAAAGTTCTTGGGAGAACACTTGAGTTTCACTATCAAACTGAGGAGAAGACACAGCAGCCATTTCAAGAGGACTGTGGAGAAGGAATATGCTGGAAAAGGGTATTAAGAAAACTAGGACATCACAGAATATCAAAACCGAAGAATCAGGTCAACTAAGTAGCAACTTGTCAAAAGATGGTTTCTTTCACTAAAGCCTGCTAGTCTCTGTTTTTAGTGTGTATAATCTGTTCTTGCCCCATATTCTGAATTCATTCTGCCAATCTTTTGTCACCCTGATGTTACTACTATTCTGTACCCTTTAAGGTGCAACATGATAAGGACTAATTTTCATTTTTATTATTTTTCTTTACAGATTTTGAATACTTCAAGATATTGGTGGGCCAGAAGTTTACTGGGATTAACATTTCTAGCCTACATTTGAGCATAAAACTGTTGTTAGCTATTGTTTATCACAGGAATAAAAAAGCAAGAAATCAATGTAGTAAACTAGTATATCAATTTTCTTTTTCTTCTAGTGTCATTCATCATCTCTCTAAATGCATCAACTGCATTGCACTGCATCAACTAAAAGGAGTGACAAAAAAACCTGCATCCTGAATATTCCTTCAAGGAATTGAAATACTACAATAATCAACAGTTTTCCTGTTTTTTTTTTTTTAATTCATCATCTCTAAAATCATTATTTATTCCCCTCTAGCAGTTTAATATCACAATCTTCATCCTTGTTGGTAAGCAACACACCTGGAGATCTTATCTTGAGCACAGAAAGCCATTAGAAGATTTCAGGATGTCCTTTTACATTTCTTCTACCCAGATGCAGGCTTTTTGCTTTATAGATAGAATACTTTCATAGTAATCCACTTGTAGTTTTGCCTTGTGAAGCACTAGCAAAACTAAAACAGCTTTAGTGGGATTTATCTTTGTCCTGAATTCTGGAGCTTGAAGAAGAATTTTGCAGATTACTACACTATAATATCAATCCTGCAAAACAGTGTCTTGTTCTCATATCTAATGAATGAAAGAATCAGATTAACCTTCTTGGTCTCACACTTACTCAAATAGTTATTAGAGCCAAACATCTTCAGCTAGTTCCTCTAACTCGGAGACCAGATTACTGCAAATTGTGTAATATGTACAACCCCTTTATAGCCGCTTTTATATAATCAAAAATGTTATGCCATAAAAATAGCTTTCTGTATTTAAAGCTGAATAGGAACTGAAGTTCCTATTACTTAAAATTCATTTCTTTCTGAGCTCTACCCAGCATTTACTGAAATAAGTTTGAAAGTCTGGATTGGATTAGATCCAGCATAGACAGAAGCAAAAATACTGGAAATGCACCACAAGGATGACTGCATACCAACACAAGACACATTTTCAGTGTCTGTTCACATGCAAAAGACAAACACACATAAATATTCATCTGCACAGAAATATCCATGTGCAAGAAACTTTTGTACCAGAACCAAGAACACATCAAATTTATGAAAGACCTTGAAATTCTGACTCAGGGAAATTCTGATTAATCTGACTGGGTACATTCACTGCCAAGACTTAGAACTCATATGTACATAGTATAGCATGTGCAGAAATAAGAGAAACAATTTACTTTTCAAAACAACAGACTCTGATTAGAAAATGTGTAATGAAGGATAATGTTTATTGCCTTTTGAAAATCAGATATTTTAATTCCTCTTTTGCATTCTTTTTGGGGAAGATGAAGTTTGAGGCAAGGGAGCATGGTACATTGGGAGCATAGCTCCTAAGGGACAGCAACTTCTCCCTGTTCAGAGGACATTTCTAAGTTTTTTGATCTAAGAAGGTAAAGCAAAAACTAAGACAGAGAGAAGTATTTTAATAAGCATAAGTCCTATTGGAAAAAAATCCTGAACAACATGAGCAAAGCAAAACAGGCATCAAAATTCAAGTATGACTTCTGCTAGGATCATAGAGCTTCTGACTTGGAAATGAATGTATTTCTTCTGTAAAGCTAAAAATCACTTTATTAAGATTTATGCAATGATTTGTAAATCTCTCGCAATGTTTCCACATGTGCTTTAGGATTTGTAAATCTATTACAGGATTTGCAATTCAACTTCTCAGCTTACAAAGGAGATGTGAGATGTAACTAAATCCTATCTTAAGGCACTGAGTTCTAAATCAGTGTTTCAGAGTTCAGAATTACTGATCCATTGTATAAATTGGAGGATAAATCCAGTGCCTAGGAACACAAGTGTTTTGGGTCTATCAAGAAGATATTGCCAGAAACCTGTAAAACTTCTGAAACCAAAATGGAAATCTTAAAATATAGTTTACTGTCCAGTTTAGATGCTGCTTCTGTCTTTAAGATGACTTTTAAGTAGACTTCCCGTCTAAGTGTTGATAAGCTCCTCTTCCAAATAAGTTATTTGGAGGAACAATTAACAATTGCCTAACAATTGTCAATTGTTTAACAATTGCCTAACAATTGTTAATTGTTCAAACAATGGCCTAACAATTCTGAAAGTTACTTAAAAATCAGCAGATTTCCCTCATTTAAATTCTATTGTTAGATTTCTGCTTTTTTTTTTTTTTTGCTATTAGACAGCACTCAAGATAGATTTCTATGTTTCCTCCACTCTCAGAAGGCTTACAAGATATCACTTTTCCTTAAAATAAAAAAGAAAGCTAACATTAATAAAGCAGTAAGAGGACTGAAAGAGCTCAGGTTTAGAAATCTAACACAAGAACGAAATAAAATTAAAGTCGTAGTCATTTGATACATTTTTGTAACTACTGAATTTCTCCTCCCCTTCCCACACTCCCTCTTTTTTTTTTTTTTTTTAACTAAAAATACTTTCTGATCTTATTTTATGACTTTATGAACTATATATTACATTACCTATATATAACTCTTCTTACACCTTGGCCACCTACCTTTAACACCTGAGAAATGCTCTATTCATACCACCTCCCCAACGCATGAATTTACTCTATCCGAGTAGTTTTTAAAAGACCCTACAAGACAGCAGATGCTAGATAATGTATTTGTTTTTCTTCCTTTTTTTTCAATGCAGCACATACCATTTCTGCACAGGGGACTGTTTTGACTCTCACCACTGCAACTCGAAGTTGCACTTAAATCAGTGACCTTGGGGAGGGAAGGAGCAGAGGGAATCCCCTTTCCTTAGGGAATGAGTTCTTAGCCCTACCTCATCCATATGCTCCATTAACTATTATGAAAAGCAAAATATCTGTTTTCCACATAATGCAGAAATTCCAACTGCCGAAGCTCTACTTGCTAATGACTTGGCAATGCTTGGCTCAGTTCCATCAAAGTAGGCAAAATATTGCTGAAAATCCCTTGCTATCCTGGATTAAACTAAGGCTGAAAAAAAAACCTGCACAGTGGACAGTTTGAAAGATTGCTATGTTTGGAAATGATAGAAAAAGAAAAGGCATTTTAAAGCATGAGGAGGCCAGTTGTTCTAAAATCAGTCTCCTTGTTATGAGCATTATATCAAAAAGGAATCGTCCGTCAGAAAGTGACAGCTTTAGCTGACATCTGCTCTCACAAAAACGTTATCTCCCATCAAGACAGCACAAGCATTTGTTCATTATCTGTTTTGTAAAGGGATGTCCCTGTAGCACATTTTTAAATAAATATGCAAATCATTATATTGCTATTCTAACACATCTATAACTTTAGCAAGGTTTTAAATAACCCCAGAGGCCTCGTCCTTTTATTTTTCCCCCCAATTCAACAGACCCACCTGTTAGCTATTGAAATTAGCACTTAAGAGGTATTTGAAGCTACACATACTTGTCCTAATTGCAATGGAAACAGTTACCAAAGTTCCAAAGGTATATTCACATCATTCTCATAGACAGCTTTTTTTTTGCATATTAGAAAACATGTCAGACACCAAAAGTATTCAGCAACAAATTGATTATTTCCTGATCTGACTTTGTAGGCATCACACAGTGAATAGTGACAAGGGCCACTGCATACAAAACTCCTCCAAAAGCATCAAAGCTCTTCTGCCCCCAGGGAGCACACATACCTGAAGTGCTCCAGCACATCACTCCTCCAGGCCACCTAGCAGAGGACAAACAGACCAAGGAGGCTCCTCTCATGCATGGGACCTCACCTGGACACACTACTCCACTTAGCTGCTCAAAATTCATTTTGCAACCTTGCATCGTGCCATACTTAAGAAATCTCAACTACCTCACCAGCATTCAAACTGTATTGAATGTTACACCAGCAAGAAGTGTAGCTTGGGACATTACGGAGATGACATTGGGAACGATGACCAAGGGAACACAGGGCTTCAAAAAGCACTAGTGACAGAGGAAAACGCAAGCTCACCATCTACTATTAAGAACAAAATCTCAAAATTGGCCAAAACCACATCAGGATGAGTTACTTTTATCTTACACTACTCTGTAGAAGAGTAGTCTATAATATATAATACTACATATTTATGTAATAAAAGAATGTTTTCATATCTTCACTTTAAGATGATTAGCTTTAGTTCTGGGGGAGTTTCTACCTGTCTGAAAGTGGAAAGAGGTGCTATTATCTTTTTTATGCAGCTGCTGAATGTGGTTAGCAGTCGGCTGGAACAGAGATCAAGCTGAATTAAAGATGGGTTGGCTTAAACTGACTTGCACTATTCAAACTGCACTAACAAAATTTCAATTATAAAACTAATTACACCTTCAATTGCTCAAATAATCATCCATCTGACTTTGCAGTGCTCTTGATACTATGTGGGTGCACTTGTATGTGAAAATATAACTTTGCAATATATAGGATTTACTTTGTAGTATTCCAATTCCAATAATTCCAATTACACAAGTACAAATTGCGAATATATTTATATCCAATTACAATTTCCAATTTGTGTACAAGAATGCTAGGAAGACAACACACTATTAAATACACACACATAACTATGTGGTAAAGTTAACTAAACTTTGTTAAATATATGTCCTTATTTGTACATATGTCTATTGCATTCAGCTCCTTAAAATAGTCTTGTCTTTTTGAGACAGTTATGGTATCATTCACAACAAACAGCTACCATCTACCAAAAATACAGAAGACTTCTCATTTCTTCAGTACAAACTTGAGTAAAACAGTTATCATCAAAACAGATATTTTTATTATCAATAGTGAATTAGATCAACTAAGCTCGAATGTGCCCATGTACAAAAGTAAACTACTTGGGGTGACTTACCTGCAACTAAAGACTGAAACAGAACATAGAGAGACCTTGGGTTAGTGAACTAAACAAAAAGCTAGGAAAACAAAACAAAAGAGAAACAAACCAAGCTGATTCAGACTCTGTCAAAAATCAAATGCCGCTCCTTTTAGCATATACGAGAAATACACATACAGTTTGGTTCATTCCACAATACCTGCATTCTATACAAAATGAAAATGTAGTCACTTAACACTCTGCCAACACTCTTGTCGCATTAAGGCCCAGGCTTTCACACCTTGACCAGGGACCCACTTTGGAATGCACAGAACCTCCTGATTGAATCTCTCCACACCCAAAATGGAAGACGCTGATAACAAGACTCAGATTCTCTGAAGAAAAAAACAGGTCTAGAACAACGAGCTGCTTTACTGTAATTATTACTGTGATTTTGCAAGGCCTAAGATTCATACGTAAGTACGTACTGGAGAAAGACCTCAACCCCGTGGCAGTTTTCTGTATCACTCCTCTTTGCAGTTCCTGCACCGCAAAACCAAAGTTTTGATCTCTTTGCAAATCCCGCTCCAGAGATGATCACCGACTGCCCTAAGCCCTTCTGGACCCCAAAAGGTCAGCAGCACCAGTGCCACTCGAGACCTGCAAACAGGAGTCAGCTTGAAAGAGCGTGATATAAGATATAAGGAACTATTTCTGCTGGAGAAATGTGTTTAAGGCTGAAGTAGCAAAATAATGAAAGAACTGCATTGTTTTGCTATTGCTATCTATTTGTCTGCTATAATCTCTGATTTCGTTTGCTGCTAAAATTTCCTATCTGCTAGACACTGCTGGGTGGAGAACACTCAAGTACTATTAGCTTAACCGGGGTCTTCTGATACACCAGGA
Source organism: Rhynchotus rufescens (assembly GCA_032273925.1). Taxonomy (NCBI): domain Eukaryota; kingdom Metazoa; phylum Chordata; class Aves; order Tinamiformes; family Tinamidae; genus Rhynchotus; species Rhynchotus rufescens. The sequence continues at coordinate 12,484 of JAVCKT010037898.1, read as the reverse complement.
AAGCACTAGAAAGGCCACGGAAGAGGGAGGATTAGAGGAAAGCAAAGCAGGTGACTAGAGTTAACCAGCAGATAACAGGCAAAAGAGCAAGTGGCCCCTAAAATAAGCCTCCAGCTGCCAGCCAGAGCTTAGCTGCCTTGGAACTACCTACACTTCCAGTCCCCAGCCAACTCCAGGACACTACAGAGCAAAACTTCATCTTGGGTCTTACCCACCCAAATCCAATATCACCTGGATGCTGCCAGCGTGCCGAGCTGGGAAGCAGCAGATTCTAAAACAGCAGCCAGACCTACTGCTGCGCCACGATGGCTGCTGTTTTACGAGCACATCATAAAAGTGCTTTTAAAGTTAATAGGTAAAATTTTCAATGCAAATACTCTTTTTGGAGAAAAGTAGCGATAGAGCAATGGCTCACTCACAGCCACTGTAATTCATCTTCAGAAATGTGTGATCAAGATTTCACAGATTTCAGTCCTTCCCGTTTAGCCAAATCCTGCCAGCAACATTTGAGGAATGATGATATCAATCGCCTTCTAACAAATGCAATTTGAGTAATTATAACACCTTCTGTATTTCCCTTATCATCACCCAAAATTTCACCCTGAAAACCACAAGACACTTCCAAAGTTCCTGCTGGATTATTACATAAACCCTACTAAAAAAAACCAAGCAAACGAAAAAACAAAACAAAAACAAACAAACAAAACTGTTTTCAACTTTGAGAAGAAATGCATAAACATTATCATTTTCTGAAGATTTTCCTGAAGGGAGAAAAAATAAAAATGAAGCAGTACAATACTCTGAAATCACAGACAAATTTGTTTGCAGAGGGTAAAAAAATAAAAATAGTTATCAGCATGGCAACGTGCGTGTTCTGCATCCTACTCAACAGGTGCAACACCGCTTGTTCATTAACTCATCCATTTGTTTCCTTTGGAACACTACATTCCTAGGAATTCCTAGGGATTTTTTAAGAGTATAAGCCTATTCCTGCTTATGAATAGTGCTCAGAGGTCTGAAAGCACAGACAAAGTATACTGATGTTCCAGCAAAATCCATCAACCTCCCTAAAATGTTGGCACCGTTTCTGGTAGTATTAAAGCTTTTCTCAAACAAGTGACCGGATTGCGCAGAGCGCACATAGCATTTGGTGTGAGCAAACCCACATGTAAGGTTTAGACACTTAAATGTCCTCTTCATGTTCACATATCTGTTTTAATTAACTTCTTCTCATGTAGGAGAAATAAAACATTATGGAGCCAGCCAGTCTGATAAAGAGCCCATCACTCTTCAAATAGCTCCATGAAATGAGCAAGAATAAAGCTTGAAAATGTTACATTTACTTTTGCAGCTCTAAGGGCATTTTTAAGAACACTAGGTCAGGTACATAGAGACGCTGAGAAAATGTGCAATTTCTTTCCCACTGAGCTGTCAAGGCATTTCATGCTGTGAATAGCTAACACCCTTCTTTGACAACCAGGCAAATATTTCTATTTTCTGCCATTCTAGTCATGAAGCATCCCAGCGTTGCCTCAGTTGATTTAGTGCCAATTCAAGTCAGACTTCAGATGTCTAAGCTAGTAACTGGACCAAATATACTTGACGAAGCCTTGTCACAAACTCAGAGAGTGCTGCACAATACATTTCCAAATAGTTAGATAGTAAAAAAGGTTGTAAAGCTGGAAAGACAGTAGACAGAACATGCATTCACTGAACTGCCAGAACTGAGATTAAAGTAGTGCATACAAGTCAAATACAGCTGTTCCAATTTATAAACATTGCTTTCAAAAAATAAAGTTATTTTTAAGTATCTAATTCTTTTTAAGATAATTCAATTATTTATTTCCTGTGCTTGGAAAAATGTATTTATTTAGAGATGCATAACTAATAAGCAAGTCTATGAACTGAAACAAAACAAAAAAGAACAAATCCTACTCAAATGGCACTTGAACTAGGTACTAGAAATTGTTCTTACATCATCTGAAATACAATTTTCTGCTTATACTGCACTAGCAGTGTCCAGAAATTTACACTACTGCTTCCATAAAAGTGTAAGATGCAGAATGAAAGGAAAACCACTTTTTTCAGTGGGGAGAGGCCCAGACAGACTTGGATTACTGTTTTTGCCATGGGGTAAGAATAAGCAGGAGACAGTAATGGTGCAAATTACGAATGAGGATAATAAATAAATAAAACTAAAATAAAAAATAAGTACTTAGAGCAGAGCCACCTGTGGTCCACCCTTTGGTGATGCTGCCCTTACATCGTGTTCCCTTCCTCTGGGTTTTCTATTTCAGATGGGGTTTGGTGTAATGTTTAACTCCCTTACTTGAAGCCCACAGAGTGTGAGAGGGTCGATGAGCGGCCGTGCCCGGCGCGGTACTCACCGCTGCTGGGGTAGCCGGGCGTTGAGGGGTCTCCGCCGCCGTTCAAGGAAACCATGAAGGCCTGGTCAGGCAGCGCCGCCGTCCTGGGCGAATCACAGGGATCGACGTAGAGGAGAACGCCGCCGAACCCTGCATCTTCCAGCAGAGAGAGCTGCGGGGACAGACACACAGGCGACAGCTCACACAAACCTGAACAAAACGCACTACTTATTTTAATTACTGTTGAGCGGGGCTTAGTCTGCTCTCAGGCCTTCCCCTGTACAAATAGCACTAAGACCGGTACGGTTCCACATCAGCTAGCATTTGAAAAGATACAATTAAAAACTAGCCGGTTCAAGTTCATGTTTCCCAATTCGTTTTAAAAGCTGTTTTCAAAGGCTAATGACACAATTAATTCTTAAATAAGAATTAAAATAAATGATATGAAGTCTGATGAGGAAACAGTGCTCGGTGAAATTTCAGCTGAAATCTGTTACATCTTCACGTCTTTTTGGTGATCCAGTTGACTTTTCCAAGGACCTGCACGACTATGCGTAGCACATAACAGATCTCTGCTTACTCTACATCACTCTTGCATGGGATTTCTGGTTTTATTCTATCTTATTAGAACATCTGAGCTTGAGCTGGTACTAGCAATTAACCTTTCCAAAAATCTATAGATCCAGGGCAGCAGATTGGGCGAGGCCCCAAAGTTAAGGGCTAAAGCATCCAAGCACCAAAGCTTAGAGCAGCCTGCAGAACCATTTTGACTGAGAAATCCCTGATCTCCCCTTTAATACAGGATTTTTTATTTTTAAGGAGATTTTATTCTGTATCAGATGAAATCAAATTGTAATGTGGCAAATGGTCCCATGAAATGAGATGGCCTTTCTCTTCAATGCTCTGCATACTTGGAAGGGACTAAAGACTACAGCAGTGACACTAAAGTGCATTAATTCTTCAGACAGAAGTAATTTTGCCTTTTAATGATTATGTTACTATTCACTACACTCTACTGATGGCTTTCCAAGCGGCTACTAAGAGATCTGAAGAATGACTAAAAGCATTCTTAAATATAAAATCCTATTTCTGGATTGCACAAGTCAGATTTTGTAGGGATTTGAGACCTTGGGACTATTTCTCCATTTCATTTCAATTTTTCTTCTTTTAGTCCCTTGACTGGGCATCTTCTTTTCAATTTCTTTGCTAGCTGTTGGTTTTAAGGAATATTTATGCACAGTTATTTTGGCTTTGCAATTATGTAAATTATGTAAATATATGGCATTCAGTTTAAGCCTCAAAAGCATTTCATGTTTAGTTCTGCTTTTCTTGAAAGTCAAGATGACAGGAAATAAAAGGTATAAGAATAACTATGCCTGCTACTTGCCATTTTTGTATGTAAGCACATCTACTATTGCAATTAGCCAAGATCATCACAGAACAGTTTGAATTTGGATAAACAGATGTAAGTGAACCATTTTTTTCCCCCTACAAAATCACCTGCATAATCTCACACATTTTATTATATGAGCAATCCCTAAAGGGATTAAAAGAACAGTCTCCTTCAGACAACTCTATTCAGACGAACCCAGATGTTTCATACACAGAGGTACAGGTGTTTGGAGGCACACGGTGAAATCATAACTGAGTAGCACATGTTTTTAATAAGTTAAAAATGGATGAGAGTCCTGACAACCTCCCAAACTGGAAAGTTATCTTATTATTGCAATGAACTGCTCTGATTTTTATATTCCTATACTGATATTCAGCCAAGAACTTGACAGTACAACAAAAGGGGTGGGAAAACTCTAAGAAGAGGAAGAAACATCACAGCTGAGTGATATAACAGCCAAGATTCACAGTAACTATTACCTTTTCTCTTCCAGCATCCATATCTTGTTCTTCATTTCTGATTTTATTTCATATTATAGAAGGTAAGAAACACATATGCAGTCATTTATTCAAGAAGGGTCTTTAAAATTTATTTAACAAAAAAAAAATTTTTTTTCGGTTTCACAAAGCAAAAATAACTGCACAGCTCTAATTCACCAAGTAGAGCAACCACTGCTGCCATGGCTACAATCTCTAGCGAGAAGTTGTGTTCTACATGCAAAATTATAAATCAGCTTTCAAGTTTCAGCTATAATTGCTGCTTTTTAATTTTCAGACATTGACATCACAACTGTGTCAACTATGCCCACAATAAACAATTACTGTTTTTTCCATTTTCATCTTAAATAAAGTCAACATCTTTGCAGCTGTAACGAGCCTCAGTGCAAAATACCTTTTTTTTTCTTAAATTCTTTAGAGACACAACATAAAACACTGCCCTGCAGTGCAATGACCAATGTTAACAAGACAAATAACAACAAATAGTCTTCAACTAGTGAGTTTTTCAATTCATAGTTCAACATGCAAAAGACATGATTCATTAATCTGTGACACAGCTTTTCTAGCTGGACAGACTCTAAGTTATTATTTTTTCTACTGAAGTTCCAAGCAAAATTATGAGGCTTTGCATGAAACACCCATCCAATCTTACTAATTGTCAATACCTAAAATTACCAAGCTGGTGTTAAGTGCCATTTAAACTGTCAGAAGACCTCAATGACATCAAGTTAAAAATAAATAAATATAGTATATACCTCATGTAGGTTTCATCAGATGCTACCATCCTCTTAATCACCTACTATATTGCAGTGTATTTGGGGGCTGCAGTAGTATCACAATCAACATTCAAGGTTAAAAAAAAAATATATATATATATATAAAACTATCTTTGATATAAATCCTCCAATTTACATATTTTTAAAAAGTAGGTGGCAAAGATCCATTCTGGCTCTAGCTTCATTTTTTGAACACCACACAAGTTTAATCATGCAACTACATTTGCCATCGTAGATGTCTAAGGGCAAAGTTTAAAACAATTTTGCAGTGAAATACTACCCCAAGATGGTTTTTGGCTTTTACTGAGCCTTCCTCAAGGTGCTACATTAAGTTAGTGAAGGAGCTGGAGGAATAAACTAGGGCTGCTACAAATTGGCAGAAATGCATCCAGACCACGGGCTACCAAGCACTGATGCATAATCCCAAATCACAAATGAATCAGAAATGAGTCTCCTGCTACAAGTGGAAATCTATGTACCAGTCTGTGGACAGCTACAGTATTTGAGCTTGGAAAAAAAAGATCTACCTCATCCTTCCCCAGTCTCTCCATCAGAGAGCAGTTTGCCTGTAATCCTTGCACAAGCAAAACTGTTAGCAATGCAGCCCTGAACATGGTGTTAAGGATAAAAGTATTTTATCACATTTCTTTTTCCTTTTTTTCTGCCTGATCATGTTGAATTCAGTTTTAAGAAAGAAAAGTAACTTGTAAAACATCAGTTTTTTAAAATAGAAGTCTTCACAACAGCAAAGTTTTCACTTGGATGGTAAAATTCAAAGTCAAATATACTGCCTTTCCCTACACTAGATTTTAGGAACTTTTAATACAAATTGGGTGCATATTTTACTGCCAGAACTTGCTTACTATTGCTAAGAAAATCACAATGTTCAATCTAATTAAAAATGAAATTGAAGTACAATTCCCTAGAAACAAGGGCTGATTGGATTCAATAAGCTTTACTTAATTTATTTCAGAAACAAAATAATTGAATTGCTTACAGTCCAGAAAAAATGCTTCATTATTTTGTGGATATATAACACAAGAGCTTTCATATTGCCACTGCATTCCCAAGTCTTCAAGAAATAACACTTACTTTTAAATAAGCATATAGTAGAGCACTGTGTAAGTATCATTAAATGCTCCCTAGGCAAACAAGTCAGGATGAATGTCCAGCTGTGGGACCTCCAAAAAGCTAAAAGCATTTCCTTGTTCACATGGGAAATGTTGCTCCTTATGTGTCTTTGATTATTTCAGTCCTGTGCTCAGGCTTAGTGAAAGACTAGAGCTGAACATCCATTATACAAAAGACAATTACTAAAGAATATAATTAAGTCTTGGTAAATCATCAGGAATGAACTGAATAGACCTTTAATTGTATATTATGTGTTTTATGTGACTTACAATCCAAAATCCAAAGGGACTGCATAAACGTAGGGCCGAAGCAACTGAGCAAAACTTCCCTTAATCCTTAAACTTTTCTTTTGGTTGCTGCTATAGGCAAGATGCTGCAAGGTCAGCACCCCTAATTTATAAATATTCCCAGCAAAAGGCACTTCTCCTTCCATAAAGTCACAGTTTCAGTTTACACCACTGTCCTGCACCTCACAGAAGGCACAAAAAGCACAGAAGATTTCTCTGGGGAAGACACAGACCGGTGGGCCCACGGCAAACCTGCTGAGCCTTTGGCCACAACTTGTTCGTTAACCTGCAACCCCGGTTCCTCCAAGCCTAATGCTAGATGTGCTATCAGAGGTGATGGGCGTGCTGAAAAAATGCACAAGTAATGCCAGATACTCCAACTGTTTTGGTAAAACAGCAGTTTATTAAAACTACTTCCAGAGATTCTCGGGGTTATTCCTACTATGGACTTGACTTGGGCAGTAATTACACAAACTCACACACATACATATGGTTTCCCACAAAGAATTCTCCAAAGCAGGCTCTGAACATTAAATGGTCCCAGACCATCAATACAGTACAAAAATAGCAGGGAATAATTTAAAAAATCCTATTGGTGTTTCCAAAAGTGCCACTTAACTAATTAGCAGTACATAAACTGAAATGGAAAAACCTACTTATCTAAATTCCACACAAAGTGCATCTCTCACAATGCAACCTTGCAATTCTTTTCATAACCATCTTTTCTCAACTTTAGTATGAGATGCAGCTTATAGTTGGGATGAAGATTCTGGGTGTATCTTCAGGATATATTTTCCAGAACTGACACTGAAAGCAAGTATGGTTGAAATGCAAACAGCCCACGCTTTTCTGATATACCATCGCCAGATTAAAGTAGGATTTTGATTTCACTAGCTTCATGAGTGCAGATGTTAGGGTATCTATCAAGAAATTAGCAGATGTTCTCTAACCCGCATAACAATTGGTCGTAGACTTTTAATTAAGGCACATTTGCTGCCTTGGGTAATTGCATGGTAGGATGTCTGTTACATTGTTAAAATACAACAGACTGTTAGACCTATGCAAAAATCTTCCCCTTCACTTATTTTATTGTGCAATTAGTGTCCTGTGAAAGTCTATGAAAAGGTATATTATTTCTTATGAAGCACAAAGCATATTCTCTGCTCACTATTTTCTTAGGCCTTACACTGTATCAGGGTTTCATTCTTTTAAAATAAGGCCATGAATATTGTGTAGCGGTCTCCTTAGATACTGTATAAAACAACTGTTTTTTATTTTCAAATTTACATGTGGTTTAATTTTCTTTCTACAACATATAATGATGTAGAATATGCTATATATAAGCCTCAGGCAGATCTACATATCAACTGGGAAAATTGCATAATATTAATTGGTTGATGAATATTTTATTTTCATTTATAGAAAAGAGCAATGTTTAACTACTTGCTTAGCCCGCTTTTAAATAAATCCATACTGGAAATGAACTTATTTATCTTTCTTATTAGAAAAGCAGTCACAAACCAGGAACTATATAAGAAATGATTATAGATAAAGCATCCCAATGTATAAAATTATTTTGAAAACCATAAATATTGAAGAAGTTATTAAAAATCTTAGCCTTGAAAGTTCTTTATAACTCATCAGTATTAATCTCCACTCCCAACCTCGCCTGGAAATCTCCAAATTCGAGATTTATCTAATCTAAATTTTTTTCCCCCCATGACTAACATATCAGAACCTGGAAATTTTTCCACAAGATCTTTGTCACTGACTATATAGATAATATACCATACAGAACATACCATTATTGTATCTTTTGAATTCAACATTAGGTTTTATAGCAGAATATGCAACAAAGACAAGTATCACTTCTGTATAACTCAGGTAAAGCACAACTGCAGGTGACCTATGCAAAAGATTCAACAGCAGAAAAAAGTCAATGTTAGAAATATTTTACTTCCTTTGTTCTTATTTTTTATTGCTTTCTATGCAGCACATGAGTAAATCAGAGATTCCCCCCTCCACCTACTAAATAGCTCATTTCAGCAAAATGAAAAAGTAGAAAGAGTCATGATAAAGTCCAAGGATGATGTACATGATGACAACAGGAACAGGAACATAACAGTTGTATTAGTCTTACATTCACAAAGCATTAAAGTCATCTATTCCCCATCAGTCAAAGGTGGGATGGGGAAAAGGAATCAATCCCAAAACAACAAGAATCTTCCTTCCACTAATTCTGCCATAACTAGCATACGAACAGGCTCAAAACATCAGTTCAAAATTATGCCCTTACCTTCACATCAAAACTGGACTGAAAAAAAATGTAAAACATGATAAAGCATGATAAATATGTCAGATTTATTGTCGTAAAGATGGTTTATGCCGTGACGAGCAAATCAAGGTCATACAAAGGGTGGTGAAGACACACTAGCAGAAAGATTGTTCCCTATCACTTCCCTCCTCAGCAAGGCCAACAGGGTCACGGGCAGCAGCCACAGTAATTTCACATACGAGATTCACTAGGCCATTTTCTTCTTTGACAATTTCTTGAGGAAGGTAAGGAGAGATTGAAAGAAAATATTTTTCAAAGCCTTGTATGTTAAAAGCAAATACAGTTCTCTCTAATGGGCCCATCGAAAAGATTTAGCACCACTTATGGCTCCTAAAACTTTACTGAACTGCCTTGTAAATGACACAAACACCGAATCCCGGAGTCGGAAGATAAATGAAACGAAATACAATGAAACCCGTGATCAGTCAATTCCTGTTACACCGTTGTTTTCCCTTGAGATAGAGCATCCAGTAAAAGCCTTTAAAGCTTTGACAACCTTGCCCTCCAAAAAGTAAAGCATAAAAACATAAGCACCACAGTATTATGCTGCAAGGCCAACTAATGAATGGTCTGATGTAAAAATGAAGATATTCATATCCCCTGGTGCTCAGCACAGCACAGGGATCTATAGAAAGCAGGGAATAATACAAGTTCAGACAAGCATTTTCTCATGCAATATCTTTACAAATGAGACAGTGAAGCAGCATAAATAGAAATTTCTGTTCTTATCCATTAATTCCCTTTCTCTGATGACACACCGGCAATGATGACTAATCTTTGCACTTACCATTGCTTGCAACTGGTCAAAAAGGTGAAAAGAAAACCAATTGAGGGTTAAATATCAACCTTACCTTTGTATCACTTACTAATGGAAAACATAACTACATCCATTATATTTAGGATATTGAAAGTTACAGAAATCACTGAGTCTGCCTTTCATTGCAGCAGCTTAACAACAATGTAACTTCCTAAATTGTAGTAGACATACACTTACAGATGAACTAGAAAAATCAGGCTTGGAAACAGTTTTAAGTGTAAAGAACAGTATTATCTCAGGAGTGGGGAAAAATGCTTAAAGTACATACACAAGTTATGACTCATTTGGATAGTAAATGCTAAACATTGATCTTAAAAAAGACTCAGTGCATAAAAGAATAGTCAATTATAAGACTAAACTCAACCCTACAATCAACAGAGAAACAAAACAATTTCCATCTTCCCAACAAGTGTTTACACACCAATGGAAAGCCCTGAACAGCTCAACAGTTTTAAAGACAACTAAAGCAATATCCTTTATTTTATTTCTTTAACTTTTTTTTTATTTATGTATTTTTGTGATTTTCCAGTAGGTACTGAGAGCTAATTATCTGTCTTCTTGTTTCAATCTATTTCCTCAGCTGCCCCTTCAACAAGAGCAATGAAGTAGCCCAAGTTAGTTTTATTTCTCTATTGCTTACAGCATCAATTTAATATTTCTTGGAGGAAAAAAAAAAAAAAATCAATTTTGTATGTTCCTTTGAAATATTTCAATTGCTTGTGAGACCTGAAAAGAATTACAGCATATGACAGCGTTCTCTTGCAGGTTTTGTTTTCAATCCTATGACCATAGAAACAACTACGTTTTATTGCTGAACAGCTGGATTTGATTTTGATGCCAACCACAAATG
>JAVCKT010037897.1:0-10970 GCA_032273925.1 Rhynchotus rufescens | reverse complement strand
AGATTTTCCAGCTGCCCTTCAAAGACAAATGTTTCTTTACCCTCCAAGGAATAAGTTGTTGCTGAAGGCACCCTCAGTCCTCACTCTTTATCTTACAGCACCACCTGCCGTCGTCTGTGCACATCCCAAAATGGGACAGTGAGGCCCTGAACGTGCACAAGCTCTGCTCTGGAATGGGAAGGAGGGTTAGATTTCCTTGCTCACCACAAGGGGCTTGAGGAGTTGTGAGTAACGATTCACATTTATGTTCCACACTAGAAGAAAGGTTTGGTTCCTGATTCAGAAAAAGGAAAACTCAGTCTCTTCCTTTTTTTGAAGGCACTTTCCCCAGGTCTTCATGGCAGCATTTGGTGCCAGCAGCAACTTGGTGCCTCTGACAGAAGCTGAAGTTAAGGACGAGGTACGGAACATCCTGCAGGGCCCTCAGGAAGCTGGAGGCTGGATTGGGAGCTTGCCCACTGGCCAGGTCATCTCGGGGACAGGCGAGGGGAGGGAAGCCCACACACTTTTTCTGTCCAGCTTGATCTTGAAAGAGGATGGCTGTCTTCAAGGACTGAGTTAAATATTGCTCTCAGACCTCCTCCTTCCCCAGAGTGCAATCTTTATAGTTTTTAATCAAATAGACATATCCCATACATTTCAGGGAGATGGGAATGTCAAACTGGGAATATGGGGGCTGTTTTTTTCCCCTCTGAGAAGAGGCCAAAAGTATCCAATCGTGCTGGGTGGTTGAATGCAATTCTTATCCCGAATTAGCTATAAAGTGGAAAATGTTCACAGGCTGCTTTTTAAATTTTAATTTTCTCATAAGCTCCTCTCCCTCCAACTTTTCAGATTGTTTCCCTGCTATCTATCTAATTCCCAATGCTATTTAGGAACTGAAAGAGCAAATCATGGAACTTTACAAAACTAACATTTAAAATTTACCCTCTCCACACTTTGAGCTACATTTTGAAGCCTTTTTAACTTCCAAAATGGCAGAGATGAGCTCTGAGCACCTTTTCCTCTTCTACACCAATGCTAAAATACCTTAAAACTAACCTAGTCTGCCTTAGTTTTCCATCACTAAATGGGATGAGCAGCCCTCAGCTTCATGGGAGTTTTGCCAGGGTAAAAGCAATAAGGATGCAAAGATGCTCAGGTGCCTCAAGGATACCCACAGCATTCCCTTAGAGAGCAAAGCAAAAATCTGTGCCTTCACTGAATATCACAGATTTGTTTGGACAGCGACGTTTAATTCAGAGAGATTTGGTCTGAGGCTATACATACCAGTCTGTAATCTGCCAAGCAGCCTCTCCTAGATAAGATCTGCTCTTTTTTTTCCCCCTGCATTCCAAACACTTGCCCTCCCTGTGCTTTACCTTCGGCTGCCCCATCCCTGCTCCAGCCGCTCTGCGTGTGGCTCCTCTCTGCTCTTCCCAGGCTGCCAGCAGAGAGCACCACTAGCATCTCTCCTCCTTGCTCTGTGATGTGGCCAGCAATGCAGAGGTCCTGGCCTCTGCCAATTCAAGGCCTAAGGGCCCTAAAAATCTCTCCAGCACCTGTCAGTTCTATCAGAGGTTAAATCAAGCCCTAATCCTGCAGGAGCTTTTAAGGATTAAAAAAAAAAAAAAAAAAAAAAAATCAAGCAGTCCAGAAACTTGAGGAATGTGGGAGTTTTCTTTTGGGCAATCAAGCATTAGACACCCACACTACGCAGGACCCTGCAAATCATTTGGGCTTGATTTCATCTACTAACATGCTGCCTGCCAAAGACATTTGGCCAAAGAGACAGAGGAGGAAAGGCTCTGTGTTGCCTTCCCTTTCTTGCAGCCCTCCCCTGCACTAGGATTTTACGAACAAGCTCTTCTCCATCCCACCCTTTTATACACATTGGTGCAATTACTTGGTTGGTTACTCATATGCAGGTCCTGCAGGTCTTATCTCCTGATTAATTCTGGGTTAACATCTACTGCTGTGGAAAAAGTGCATCTAAACGTCTGTCACTAGTTCAGTCGTACGGGGACCTTGGGATCTCATATTGCCGTTTTGCTTGGCAAAAAGCTCATCATTTCATGGACAGTGACACAAACAGATATTGCTGCCAGTAAGGGAGCTTTCTCAAGCTCTTCTGCCCACAAATTGTTCCTCGTTTCTCTTCACAATGAGCTAAACAAAAAGTCATCAAGGCAACCCACTAGCTGAGACAGCTCAGAAGCAAAGCTATTAGCCCCCAAAAGCATCTTGTCTGCTCATGTGTCTGCTCATATATCTACTTCTGCTCATATATCTGCTTCTTAATCAGTGTCTCTCTTCAGTCTGATACCCTTTGCTTTGCAGAGACAGGAAAGGTAGAAAATATAAAAACAGAGGTCTCGTCCACTCAGAAAAAGGTAAGGTTCTGTTAGCTCCAGAGTGGTTTGTGGTTACTGGAACAGTTTGAGCTATGGGAGACATTTTGATCCTGCCCCAACCTTTATGTTCAATGAAGAGCAAACCATTTCGGATGGGCTTAGGTGGTTTAAGCCCAGCTGATGCAGTGGGAAGACCTTCTTTTCCAAAATATTCAGATATCTAACTCCTTATGAGCATGGTCCTTGGTACCCATGAATGTCTTGCCCTAATGCTGGTGTACTTGGTGCCTGATCCAACTTCCTGGTGAAAGAAGGGCTTTTGTTGACAGTTACCTCCCCTTTTGGGGCAGGAAATACACTCCAAAGAGATTTGCCCTGACTTTGGGAATGAGGACAAGGCACAAGCAGATTGAAAGGAAGAGCAGGGCCAAAATCTGCTTCTAGGTGGGATCCAGGCTCTGCCAGGAGCAGAGGCCCTGAATTAATGCTGTCTTCATTACAAAAAGACGAAATCCACAAGCAGTATCTTGTCAGTCCTCACATGATCACACCTAGCACATTTCGCTCTGAGCTTGACATGATTTTGATCTAACCCCGCTCTGGTGTTGGGGAGCTTCAGAGGTTCTTTCTGCTCCTGCCAACCGAGAGCGAGCAGTAGGCAGATCCAAGCACCTTTGAGACCCTTTTACCCAGCTCTGGTATCAAGTAAAGCAAATCCTACGGTGTGTGCAGGAGATGCAGAGCGGTTCAGGCTTGGCAGAGACCAGGTGGGATTCGTGAGGTCTCTTGGGCCCCGCACCCATCTCCTTGGCTGCTCAGTGCTCTCGCTGACCTGCCCACCATCCCAAAAGGAGCCTTGGCTGGGGCATTAGTGGAAATTACTGCCGAGCCCAGTGTCTGCTGGTGCGGGGCCATGGGAGCTGCACAACCCTCACTCCTCAGGGCCCCTGCACAGCTCCTGGGCACAAGTCAGGCCCAGCACCCGGTGCTACCTGGGCTCATTGCTGCTCTCCACAGCTGCAGCCCCTGTCAGCATCACAGTGATAATGAAGTAAAAGGAACTGGTCGATTTTTGTTGTCGTTCTGAACTTGGCTACTAGTTTTTAAACTCTGTAAATCAAGATGACTGCCTGACAGTTTCAAAAAGCTGTGTATCTGCAGAAGTGCTTTGGAAAAGTCCTGTGGAGCCAGTCAGCAAGGTCCCAGCCCTCTGGCCTCACACCTCCAGCAAGTCCTAAGTGTTTTGTGTCAAGAAGTGATTTGATTAATGAAGTCAAACCCAGACAGAAATCTGTTCAAAGGCAGCCTTTCCACTGGAGGATGTCTCCAAAGGCCACAGAAAGGGGCTGATTTTAGTAGGAGGGAAAACAGGAACATATGCCCTGGCATCTGTGGAAGGGATAGCACAAGGGGCCGAATAGTCCTCTCAGCCACTGCGACTTGATGGTGATGTACCGCGAGCCACCTTAGCATTGCTGCTAATTCACACTCCAAGGTGAGCAAGCTGCCCCGTTTGGAAAGATGGGCCAATTTTAATTGCTGATGAAAATGCAGATCAAGCACACCCCATGCAGAGGGAAATCCCTGATTGTGGGAGCAGGGCAGAGAGGCCTTCAAGATCATCTTGCCCCTGCCTCCTTCAGGCAACCCATTGGGGCAGGTGGGCTGTGACTCAGGCACCAAAAAGGCCTCCCAGGAAAGATAGAGGCTGCCCAGAGGATGTGGAAATGAGCTTGTTTCCAGCAAGGTTGGACAGCAAGTTCAGGGGAGCAGCAGGAGCAATCAAAGCACTTGGGAGCAAGACCCCTGTGCGTGGATGGGGATGCTCAGCACAAGGTAGAAAGGACGCAGGGAGTGGTGTGACCTGCACTTGGGTGTAGCCGTGTGGGTACCCAACTCTGCACATGGCCAGTGACAGCACAGGAAGCTTCATCACAGCATGGAAGAGGCTAAGTGTGATGAGAAACGGGCTCCATCCAGCACAGATGGAGCATGTGTAACCTGCAATGCTGGAAGCAACAGGCTAGACCATCAGATTTGCAATGACACATTTGGTCCTGTCTTGGAGATGGGACAAGAAGAAGACCTGAGCATATTTGATGCAGTTCCTTGATATGTAGTTCAGTGACATAGAAGTGGTGGCATGTCCAGGGTAACATTTTTTTCCCTCTAGACAACTATGTTCCTAGGATCATCAATTAAAGGATTTTCTGGGTCAGTATGGACACTCCATATGCGCTTCACTGAGACCCTGGCTTGCAGCCCTGCAGGTGCACAGGTCTTGGGGACAGGAGGACACAGTGGGAGAGCCAGGGGTGACATCTCCAGGGTTTGCTCTCTGAAACTAGGTCACCGCCTGCAACAACACAAGTGACTCCTAGCACAAATGGTAGGTGGTACCTGGAAATAACCTTGCCTTTTTGTCATGTTTTCATTGCCTGGTTGTCCTCGTGTGCTTCCCCTGGGAAGTTCCTCAGCTGCAGCACACGCTGTGGCTGTGGCAAAGACAGGGAGTTGCTCTGCACCGAGCTGGTGGTGGCCTCACTGATTTGGTGCAACAGACAGCTCATTGGCCTTCATTTAAGCAGAAAAGGTGGCCACAGTGCAGTGAAGGCTGAGGTTGGCGTCTGCCAAGTGGCCTGGAAAGTCCGATAACGTGGGATGCCTGGGAAGTTGTGCAGGGCTTTGGGGGCTATGTGGGGGAGGCAGAATTCACATGGACAGGTTGGGATGCTCCTTGCTCACTGAGGGCTTTTGGGATTTTCCCACGTGTGCCCTCTACCTCACATGGCAAAGGGGACCCAAACTTGCTCAGGGACCAAGTCTCTTTTCATATATTTTTATGTCTTCCCCCTTCTAAGCAGAAAAGGTTTCTTGCTACAGTTCACTGCAGAGTCCTGCATAGGAAAGGGTGCTTCAGCAGCCTCCTTTGCACCTTTTGGTCATGAAACTTGCATGAAAATTTTAAGAAAAATCACTGTTTGTACAAGGCACTTGGAAACTCTGCATTGCCCATTTAAAACTTAACCGTGCTACTCAAATAGCATAAAGAAACTCTGGTGTCTTGGACCTCTGTCTAGTGCCTGCCAGAAATGGTTTAGATAATGCAAATAACGGAGTGTATCTGGAATTCTTGGGTAGTTTGTGGGCAGTTTTAAACAGGTTAACTGAGCTTAAGACTGATGCTTTTCTCACTCATTTGAAAAGTACTTACTAGATTTTACACACACTTGAGGACTTTGCTGATTGACTACAGGTTAAAAAAGCACTGCTGCTATTACATTGTTATGCAATATAAGCACCTTGCATAATTACCTTAGCCCTAACATAATTTTAATTATATTAGAATTAGTGTAAAGAATTTTATCTGAGACTGATGTAAATATTTTGTGCTCAATACTTTGATGTGCTTGGAAAGAGATTAAGGTTTGCTTTGATAATTAGTCTGTTGCATGTGGCCAAAAATTCATTACAAACACAGTTAATTAAGTTGTCAACAAAGCTTTGGTCTCTGGCGGGTGAGAATAACTCAATAATTTTGTTTGGCTTGACAGGGGATTTTCCTTTTATTGCTATCAACCTCAGCTGTCCTTAGGGGCCCAAGTCATCCAGGCGTTTTCCAGGAGACTGTACATAGTTTTACACAGCATCATGTACATGATACCACCCAGGGACTTAGCATAAAGAGTGGAAATGTCAGATTTGTGCTCTGTGGAGCTCAGTGCTCCCCAGTTCGAGTCCTGTGGGTCCCTGGGACCTTCTGGGGTTGCTCATAGACACGGGGATTTAAAAAGTGCTAATGGAGAGAGCAAAATGTGGTGTCCTTGGTGCACATCCCTGCTCATTGCTTGCATCTTCAGCTCACCTGGGGGAAGAGGCAGCAGTACCAGTGCTCAGTTACTTATCTCCTAGATAGCTTATGTGTCACAGGACACATTGTGGGGCTGGGACAACTCAGCCATGGTCCCCAGAGGAAACTGTGGCCGTGAGAAAGCAGGAGAGCCCTGCGCCTTTGCCCAGCCTTGCTCCCTCAAGGGCAGCTGGCACCAAGATACTCTTACTGCAGCAAAAAGCAGAAGAATTGCTGTGACACAGCCCCACAATGTTACTTTGTCCTTATCCTGGGGCTGGTTCTGCCTCTCAGAGCTGGAAAATTGCTGTGCAAATTCAGCTTTGCCTCTAGGAAGGCCAGGCCTAAACCCCTTTGGATGCTGCAGGAATGCAACTTGCATCATAGGAAATCAAGAGCTTTTCCCTCAATATCCTTCCCCGCACTGCAAAGGCAGACCCGAGTGACCACAGAGCTTTTCTTGGTGTGTTACAAGATCACTGCTGGAGGGCTCAGCCAGCCCTGCAGGTCTCCAGAGACCCCAGAGCACTTGTGCTCTGCATGAGTCCTTTGTGCCTGAAGCTGCCTTAGGTCGGGCTAGATCCATGGCCTCCCTCCTAGCCTGTGGCCTTGGCACCCTGTGCCCATCCCCGAGGTGGCCCCTGCTGCACTTAAGGCCAGGTATGTGACAGCAAGCACCAGGAGAGCGCGCGGTTAGGGCATCATTCAAGGACCAAACCCAGAGCACCTCCGCGCGACTCGTTTACATTTCAAAGAGCCCGTTTGTTTCATGTGGCAATTAGCTTACACCCTCTGCAGAAAATGACTCCATTAAAAAAATAAAAAGAGCTCCTGGCCAATCTCCCCCTTTAAATATTTTTTAAGTGCATGATTAATACACTTTCCTAGGCCCTGTCTAGGACTGCGAAGGGAGGTCAGGGAGCAGGTAAATGAAAGAAAATGGCTTCACTTGGCATTGACTGGGCTATTAATCACTGCCCATTTTCTATAAATCATGGCAGATGGCAGAAACAGGCAGGTACTCATGGGAAATGACACACTGCGCATGATGGGAATCGCGGATTGCCGCAGACACTGGGAAGGGAAGAGGTCACCCTTTCCTGCACCATCCCTGGCGAGGAAGGCCGCTTGCACTGCACCTGCCCATTCACCTCCGTGTGACAGTTCTCCGCCTGTAAAATAGGCCTGTAAAAGTTTGCAGGAGCCCTGGAAAATTCCCCGCATTCCAGCCGGGCTGGAAGGGTCCGTTCAGGGATGGTTCTGTTTCTCATCAGATCACAGAGGCAAGGCTGGTTAATGCTTGCGACGTGTGCCCGGTGCCCCTTAGCGCAGCAGCGAGCACCGGCAACGTGGGGATCGTCCAGGCATTATCCTTATTTAGCCACTGTTGTGAGCGATGCCTTTAATCAGAGCAATGATTTTGCATTTACCAGTTATTAAAACCCAACGCTGAGCGCTCGCTGTGACTTTGCCTGAAAGCAGACACAGATGCAGATGGCAAACACGCTGGAGAAGCTGACACTGATAAAGCTAGGAGGAGAGATAAATCCCAAAATGAGCTTGCATTTGGCAGCAACGTTCATCCAGACCTCTCATTTGCAGTGTTCCTGATGGCTCCCCTCTGCATGCCTGTGAAATGCAGCCCTCTCTGGGGTAGCTGACCCTCATCTAATACCTCCCTGCAATGCTGCAGGAGTAGTGCTCCAGTAAGTAGGTCTGTAAGAGATGTATAACAGAATTCAGGGTGACGGAGAGTTGTTACTTTTCTAAGTCTGACACACAGGGGACTATGTATAAGTGAATAAAAAGTACATTTTATAGAGCTTGTGTGCAAGAGCAGACCAGTGTTCTTCTTGGGCTGGCATCCTGCATGTTGCTAGTCAGCCACAGTAACCAGCTGGGATATCCATGGCTGTCTTTGCTAATTCTTCCCTAAAGGCCAAAAAAAAAAAAGGAAAAGAAAAAGGAAAAAACCAAATAAGCAGATTGTACAAGTTTCTCCTCCCCCTGTTCTTTCACAAGAAGAGATATAGGGTGAATTTTTTCTTCCCTTAGATGCAAGGAGAGCTTGTGTTGAGCTAATTACTTTTTGCTTTTCCCTTAGCCTAGCGTTCACCTGCTGACCCAAAGCCAGGCCTGCAGCTGGCAGCCCTTGGTGCTGCTCAGCAAGGAGAGCCCAGCATCACTGCCCAGAGCACGTCCTGCTGAACTGCTCACCTCCCAGGCTCCTGATGCAGCAGCTACAGCTACCATTTCTCTGACAAAGTACATTAGCTGGAATGTGCCTCCAAAAGGGGCCGCAGAGGTTGCAGTTCTGCTCTTTACTGTTTGTCCTTGCAAAGGCTCATGGTGTCCCTAATAGTAAATCCTTGTGCTAGGAGCTGCACAAAGGTGGGCCAGTGGCTTCAGGCAATGCCTAGGTTTGGGGTCTCAGTCACATTCAGTTCCCTATGAGATGTGGTAAGTGATTAAGTACACTGCGGTCAATCCATGGAGGTGAGGTGATACAGTGGTCTTGAAGGCAAGAGAAGTATAGGTATTTAAAGGGATTCTTTTTTCAGGAAGTGAGATGGGAAGAAGCCACTTCTGCAGGTGTGACCTGCAAAGAAAGAAATGCCCTCAAAAGAGACTGAAATGACCCATAAAGAAGAGGATCTGGAAGAGAAGGCTTATGAGAGCTGGAGAGAGGAGACGAACATGCATGAGCCAAGGAAGCTTCACATGATGAAGAACAGGCCGGGAGTTGGAAAGGATGGCACGGGGACTTCAAACAGCAGCTGGGTGGCCCTGAAGCCCGCCGAAGCTGCCTCCTCCCTGCCTATGGAGCTGGGACGCCACGCTGTGCCTCTTGCTTCCCACTGACGGATCTGCATCGAGCAAGGAGGAGGGCTAGACCTTTCCTGGGGGAGCTGCGTGCACTTTCCAGCGAGGCAAGAGGGTGTAGTTCGAAGGGAACGAGGGAAAAACTGCACATGGGCCTAGAGGCAGGGAGGAAAAGCTGCTGCTGAAGCAGACCTTGCTCCAATGGGACGGCTTGTGGCAGGCGCCGGTCACCTCCCCATCTCCGGTGTGGGTGAAAGCACCTTTTGTTCCAGCACCTGGGCCCGTCCTACCACTCCATGTGTTATTTAAACCGGATGTTTTCCACATGAAACCAGCCCCGGCCAAGCACAGCTGGGCAGTGACGTCCTTGCAGCGCCACTTGACTGCTCCGCCATCACTTTGCCTTCATACTGCCCTCATGGCGGCGAGGCTGGAAAGTCTGACACAGTTTTTTTTTCTTTTTTTCTTTTTTTTTGGGGGAGGGAGGGCAGCTCCTTCCACTAGCCCTTCCTGTCCCTTGCCTGCTCCCCCCGCAGGCCTCACAAGGGCCTAATATTTGTGCGTGTGTGTTTTAACACAGCATATGGTCTTCATTACACGCAGACTTCTCACTTCCATAATTATCCCATGATGGGAGTTCCTGTCAAAGCCATAAAGAAAATTCTCTTCCCCCTGACCCCACCCCCGTCCTCGCCAGCCCTCCCCATAAAACTCCCAGCGCTTTGCAGACACACCGTGGTGGCGGCAGCGTGTGCACGGAGGGAAAAAACCAATCTAACCCCCAAACCCACATTTCTGGTGTTAACCCTTAGTGGGGGGCGGCTCTGGGGGTGGCTGCGGGGTCCAGATTTGGGATGTGGGTGCCGAGGGAGAGGCCGTGCCCAAACCCCGGCGCAGCAGGGAGCGGAGGAGCGTGCGGCGGCCGGCCTGGCGCCCGCCTTCCCCGCACGCTTCGGCCGCGCTGCAGCGCAGCCCCTCGGGCAGAGCACGGCAGCTGCTTAACGGCGCAGCGTGGCGGCTGCTCCCCTCCGGCCCCGCGCAGGAAATGAAGGCGGCCGCGTCTGCGGGGGGAACCAGGGCAGCCAGCAGAAGGCAATTACCTGCGCTGGAGCCCGGCCAGCGGCTGCTGTGCGGGGACATGCCCCGGGACGCAGTGCGGCCGCCGGCGGCCTCTGCTCAGGCCCAGCTGGGGTGGCAGGAGGGCAGCCCCCAACTTGTGCGTGGAGGGAAATGCAGCTCTGCTTTTGGGCTGGCGTGCTGGATTTAGAGGGATTCAGGTGGCTTGTGCTCTGTGAGCAATGGGAAGAGGGGCTTGGGGAGTAACCAGAAATTGGAGGGGTGACTTCTGAGTGCCCCTTCCCAGACTGGGAGCTGCTTGTAGGAGAGATGGAAGTGACTGTGGCCCTTCGGGAGGGCGGTCGGCACTGTGGCCTGGCCGGCTGTGCAGGGCTTGGCTGGGTGGCCACGGGTGACATCGCTCACGGCCGCACTCGCCTGCTGGCGTGAGGAAAACCCGTTTCCCACTAGGTGGTGGAGAAGAGCTTGCCTGAGAAGCCTCCTCCTTGCCACTGCGCTTTTCAGGCTGAGGGCCAGGATGAGGCGACTGCCCTAAACCCACACGTGTTTGTTTTAGCTCAGACTCTGCAGGGCACCCTGAGGTGCCGCTGTGGCCGGGGGCAGGGCAGGGGGTAGCGCAGAGCTGTGGCAGCCGAGCGGGAACCCAGGCTGTGTCACACAGCGAGCATGAGAGCTTCCCCGCTTGGGAACGCGGGCCGTGTCGCACAGCGAGCACCAGGGCTTCCCTGCTCAGGGACCCGGGCCATGTCGCACAGCGAGCACCAGGGCTTCCCTGCTCAGGGACGCGGGCCGTGTCACACAGCGAGCACCAGGGCTTCCCCGCTCAGGGACGCGGGCCGTGTCACACAGCGAGCACCAGGGCTTCCCCACCCAGGCACATGGGCCAT
>JAVCKT010037892.1:0-39396 GCA_032273925.1 Rhynchotus rufescens | reverse complement strand
ACTGATACTGCTCAGCGTGTTTGCAAAGCAGCAGCAAATGCATCCTAAGGTGTTCGGGTGTAGCCCTCGGCGGGGAAGGGCCCAAGGCTCCCCGAGAGCCGCTCTGAGCGCTCCTGGCTTCTCGCTCCTTTTCCTCGCATCTCGTCCCGAGGTGCAGTGGACTCACAATGCTCTGCACTGCGCTGCTTTCAGCGGGACGCAACAACCAAAAGCTACATGTAAACAGCTTTGTTGGCTACTTTTACTTTCCTTGCTTATATTGTACACCTTAAATGTGCTATTTCTTTTGGCATAATGGCAAAATCGCTGCTTATGGGAACTACTGTAGATAATACAAAAAGCTCTTTGAAAAGAGCTTTATCAGAGTACAAAGTACTTGGAATTGAAAACCCCTAGAGGGTTGCTTTATTTTCCCCCTCATTCAAAGTTGTAGTGGTGCGGGATCGAGATACATCATGCCCTATTTTCAGCTGATTTGCATGTTAGAGAGAACGGAGTAATTGGTGTTTAACCAGAACAAAAGAGGATCTGTTTGCTAAAAGAAAAAGAATTCTTGAAGTAGACCCTAATACATATACTGCCTTTGTCTCGTCTCTCATTAAGAACTGAATAGGATGCCCCGGTAATTAGAATGTGGAAGGCATTGCTTTGGTGTTGATGCTTTTTGAGCTAATTGGTTTGAAAATTATATTTGATGTGGCTCTAAGGGATGTTGGCACAACACCTTCTTGGGACACGGACATCCCGCACTCCCGTTTAGCGGGAGAAACGGGCGCTTGGCGGCCGGGCTCTGCCTTAGTTGTGTGGGTTCTGTGCGGCGTTTACCTGCCCGACTGGGCACAGCGTACATGGGCACGTTCCAGTTCTGCTCTTGCTGCTCTGGAAGCCGTGAAACGACCTTGGGAGGAGATGGGCTCCTGCTTTTCTCCCAGGAGAAAAGGGAGGCATCGCCAGGAGATGGAGCCTGGGAGAGGGTGGGGAGGGAAGCTTAGGAGACCAAATATACATTGGAGTTGCATTAAAGGTCACAGTATTGATATTTTCTAAAACAGACTTGCTGCTTGCTCTTCTGCCTCTGAAAAGGCTCTTCCTCAATATCCTTATAAAGGATAAGAGTAGGCCTAAAAAAAAAAAAAACCTAAAAAGAAGTTAAATAATCTGAAAATAAAAACCAGTGCAGTTCTGTTTAGAGTTAAAACAATATGTGGAGTTGACCCCAAATAACATCTTTCATTTTTTCTTTAAGTTTTGCCAGAACCTGAAAACATATTTGTTTAATCAGGAGCGAATTTATCTTGGTGTTTGTTTTGGTTTAGCCTTGTTTCCAGCTCGGGGGTCGATTGGAAGCGGAGCAGCTCTGCCAGCCGCACGCGCCGGGGGCTCTCCCGAGCCAGCAGGACCTGTTGCCTGATTAATACCTTGGATATTATAAATTAACCATATGGAGCTACTTTAGTTTAAGTAACTTGTATGTTCTGATGATAGGTAATCTCCTTAAAATGTGTTGTTAATGGCCAGTTTGTTTTCACCTGAGGTCGTTAAAGCTCTGGAAATGGCTGTTAACTGCACCAAGGACGCGCTTTTTGCCCGAGGAGGAATGCTGCTGCACATCATATTTAATGGTCTAATACGTTTTATTTCTGCCTTACCTTCCGGTTATGGTGGCTTTTTTAATGGCTGCGTTGGAAAAACCTGTTTATTTTCTGCCTGCTAATGACAGATGTGGGAGCCAGCTGGAGCGCGGGGCAGCTCCGGCTCCGGGACTGAGAGACGTTGGGAACTGGGAAGTTGCAGGGACCCGGCTGTAGCCTCCTCCTGCTGCTTAATTTTTGTGCTAATTTATTGCTCCTCTCTCCCTGCACTTGTGTCACCTGAATGCAAATGCCCTGGCAGCCGCTTTATGGAGAACACTTAAAAATAATGGTGCTGTAATGAGTGGTGAATTGCACGGAGCTCTCGCTGAAGTGCTGGCAGTGGCCACATCAATTTCACAGGAATTAATTGCAGTTAATACTATTGTGTTTAAAACTTGTCAGAAGCCATAATGATGATTAGAGTGCAAGTGTAAAATGTTATTTCAGAGCAGCACCAACATGTTTTAAAATTGCAATACGTGGTGTTAAAGTGTCTAACCTCAACGTCCATCATTGTAAGGCCTCCTTAACCCCCCCCCCGCCCCCCCCTCATCTAAATAGATGGATCAAAGTGTCTAAACGAGATAGAGAGGCCGTGAAGCGGGTGTTTCCCCCCAGCTCCAGGTGGGAGCAGAAACGTGGGCCCTGGTAGCTGGGGTCCTGCCCCGGTGCCGTGGGTCCTGCCCCGGTACCGTGGGTCTTGCTCTGCTACCGTGGGTCCTGCCCCGGTGCCGTGGGTCCTGCCCTGCTAACGTGGGTCCTGCGCGGTGCCGTGCGTCCTGCCCTGGTACCGTGGGTCTTGCTCTGCTAACGTGGGTCCTGCTCCGGTGCGGTGGGTCCTGCGCAGTGCCATGGGTCCTGTGCGGTGCCGCCCGCGGGGCTGCCCTGGGGCTCCCGGCGGGCAGCGTGTGGATGGGGCGGCTCCTGGAGCGCCCGTGGAGGTGCTGGGGCGGTGCGGCCGCGCTGGGGCCATGCGGCCGCGCTGGGGCTGTGCGCACAGCTCTGCTGCTGCTGCATCGTGGGCGCCATGGCCGAGCGCGGGTGCCGCAGGGCCTGGCCTGAGCCCTGTGCCCCGGGTCCCGGCCGCGCTGCCCTTGGTGCCGCAGCCGCTGGGCAGGGCCGCTCTGCCAGCGCCTCTGCTTCCTCCCCTGGCTGCCGCTGCCCTGCGCCCGCGGCTCCCCTGGCTCCGTTCCGTAATTGCATCATGCTCCTTATTAAACTAAAGAGAAGAGGCTATTTTTTTTGTTTGTTTGTTTCAATAAATGCTTCCTCGTGTGCAGTCCTGGGTGAGCTTGCAGCTCGCGTGCAGGCACCTTGTCTCTGCGTCTCCCGCGGGGCGCAGCTCCGCTCCGCCTGCCCGCGGTGCCTGCTCCGCGCTCTGCTCTGCCCCGGCGCCGCAGCCCACGTGGGGAACCGCCTGATTTACGAGCGGTGTTGGTGCTAATTGTGACGTGGATGCTTCGCTCGCCTCGGGCAAGCGCACCAGATAGTTGTGTTGTTAGATCCTGTTGATCCAAGGTGAGAGCTAAGCTAGTACTTGCTCTGCTCCTTTTGCTGTTGAAGCTTGGTGGGAGGTTTGGCGGAAAAGATCTGAGGCGCTTGGGAGGATGTGATCAAAAGGCTGAGCTCGAGGGTGGTGTTTTTAAGTGTAAGACGTGTTGCGGGAACCCAGGAAGGTGAAGTTGGCAGATAATAAAGGAAGGGCAGCAGCGCTGCAGGGCAGCGCTGAGCGCAGCGCGACGGCTCGCTCGGCGTTTCAGCCTTCAGCAAGCGCTGCTGCGCGCCCGGCACCGGAGCCGGCAGAGGCTGCGGTGGAGGCTGCGGTGGAGGCTGCAGTGGGGAGATTCCTGCCGAGTGCCCTCCGTGCCTTGTGCTGCTTCAGCGAGGCCTGGGATGGCGAGAGCCGCCGTCGCGTGGCCCGGGCGCTGCAGCGGCCTCTGCCCGAGCTGCTCGCGTGGCGCCGCTCTGCCGCTGCTGGGGGCAGATACTCCGCGTTGTGACGCGCTCGGTTTGTGCCGCTCGCTGACGGGCTTGCAAACGAACGTGGGCTCCAGGAGCCGTGCGGCGAGAGCCGCGTGCAGCCCGGCCCCGCGCCGCGGCTGCCTGTGCCCCGCACCGCCAGCTCGCCGCCTCCTGCGTGCGGCTTCCCCGCACGCCTTGCTTGCTGCCCCGCTGCCTTGGCTGCCTTGCAGGCTTGTGGGAAGCTCATGTTAAATATATATTTTTTTCCATTTTCCACTACTTTGAAAACACTTAAGTTCTGCACTTTAAATAATTATTTATCTCCGCGAGGTACACACTTGCATAGTTTTTAGCTCTGATTAGCTTTTAAAACCCCTCCTTGCTGCTGCTGTGTAGGGGAGGAAGGTTTAGGTGATGGCAGAAGCAGAAGTGACGTCCTGTTCCGTGGGAGCAGTTCCCGGAAGGGAAGAGGCGGCTCTGCTGGGCGCGGCGCCCGGGAAGATGCCCCGGCGCCCGCTCCACGTTAACACACGGGCTTCATCCGAGGTGGCGACCGGGGAGTTGTGCCGGAGGCCTAATTATCCAATTGTAATTTTCTGTAAAATGCACCGTAAAAGCTATTCGAGCCTTATATTGGCTTGAAAGAGTTATTGTGGCCTCTCGAGTAGCAAAATACATATTTAGGGAAATTGCCTAAGTCTGTGTTTTTCTTGGAGCAGTGCTAGTCAGCCCCATGGGTTGCTAATAAATATTTCATAGCCCTCTATGAAGGAGTATAATAATAAATTAAATATGGAGGCGAATGGCTCTTGATGCAGGCGAGGCCGGGGACTGGCCCTGGGCTCCGCGTCCAGTGTCCTCGGGCAGTCCCCGGGGGCACTGCCTCCTCCGCCAGGGTTTTGCATTCGGTTTGGGAATGGGGAGGGAAGGGGCGCCTGGCTGTAAATGTATGTGTGTGTATATGTATATACACCTAAGTATGCAAAATGCATACATATAATGCACATATGCATGTGTATATAAAATATACTATTTACATATTCCTGCATATGGCATACTCATCTGTGCTTTGCTTAAAAAAAAAAAAAAAAAAAGGCAATCTAGGTGATTCCGGGGAGTGTGTGTAAGGGGAAACGATCCCTTCATTATATATGTTTTTAACTCCAGCAGCCGGTCTCCTGACGTGCCCTCCTGCGCGTGTTACGTGTCTGCTGGCAGAGCCCCGTGGCAGTGAATTCCCACTAGCTGGATGCTGAGCGGCGGCGCTGAATCACTGAGTGATGCCACTGAATCAGTACTCACTATTTTTGGTTAGCGGGAGCTGGCCGAGCCCGGGAACGCGGGGCGCCCTCCGCCCTCCCGTGCCGAAAGGCGTCGGGGGGCCCGTGGCCGGCGAGCGCGGGGCTGCGGCACTGCGCGGGGCTGCGGGGCTGCGGCACTGCGCGGCACGGGCTGCGCTCGGCATGCGCGTGCGAACGGGTTCAGGTCGTGGCGTCAAGATGTGGCTGGCGAATGGGGCGCTCTGGTAACGGGGCCCTTGCAGAGAGAGGGTGACGCGGCGCGCGGGTGAAACTACCAACTCTGTCCGCGGAGCAGGTTGGAAGCGATGAAATACAGGCTGATGTTTATGGCCGGGTGCTCGGGGAACAGGAGCGTGATTTGCACAAACTCTGGATTCTGCTGTTCTTAACGCAACACAACAAAACTCTCTGCAAATTAAAAAGATGCTAATGCCTAACAGTTGGAAACTTGGAAAACCTTTGGTTTAGAGGCAAAGCTGCTCTAGTTATCCCATTCTCTCTATTTTTTTTTCTCCTCTTATCTGGGCTTTTTGCTTGTTTATTTAAGAGCACCACTTAAGTAAACATGTTATCTTTATGAGTGCTCCTTGGCGAGGCACGGGCGCTGCGAGGGCACAGCCGTTCCGCACCCCGGGCAGCACGGTGCCGCGGTGGCACCTCCACACAGAGCGGTGGCGGGAGCGCCTGGGCTGGGAAGGCAGCAGCCCCTTGGCATCCCCCCTCTTTGCACCTCCCCTCTGCCGGGGGCTTGGGAGGGGATAAAAGCCCCTCGGCCTCTCCCGGCGGGGTCGCCCCGGGGGCCTCGCGCGACCCCCGCGCAGGGGCTGTTTCTTGCTGCCCCCGGGGTGTCGCAGCCGCCAGGCGCGCGGCACAGCCCTGCCTTCAGGGGACCAGTGCAGGGGAAATGAGCCCGCTTGGGAATTTGGGCTCAGATTTAGCCAGCAAGTTGCCTCATTAGCTCTGCTGCTGGCCTAATTCCACTAATCCTCAAGTGTTTAAGAAACCCCCCTCTCTTGAGATGCTCGGGCCCGTTTGGTGGTGTCTTGCCTCGCTGTGTGTTGAGCACCCAGCCAGCGTGCGGACAGAAGCCCCAGGAACACGGGCTCACTCGTGCCGGTTGAGGAGGACGATGCTGCGGGCAGCCGCGGGCAGGGCCGTGCGCTGGCAGAGCCCGTGGGACCCGACCCCAAGGGGGATGGTGGGGCTGGAGCCGGCGGAGGCACCGGCACCAGAGCAGCCCTCGCCGCCCGCCTGGGGTGCGAAGGCCAGGGTGCCCCGCACACGGCTCCAGGAGGCTCCTCACTGACGTGGGCACGGCGGCGTGAGCCTGGGTGCAGTCCTGCAATGGGCCGCGGGTGCCCTGCCCGGCAGGCCTGGGGTGTTGGGGAGCAATGGGACCGTTTTGGTGTTCATTGTGGGGCACGAGAGTGGTGGACTGGGATGCTGTTGGGTTTTACTTGGTTATTCGACTCTGAAAATAAGTGATCTTCTCTCCTCTTATTGGTGTGCTTCACGTGCGGTTATAATGAGTTCAGCTGAAGGGAAGTCTGGCAATTGATTCGGTACAGAAATGCCCTTCTGCTTTCTTTGGTTTATGGCCTGGAAAAACGTGTATTAGAAAGTTTCCCCTTACTGGGAAAATTCAAATGTGCTCTTAGGATTTTCTTGAAATAAAAAAGTGGAGTGTCTAGGCCGTTGGGGTGGAAGGTACTGTTGCCATTCCCTATTTCAGGTGTGAGAACACGGTATTATTGCTATTAGCAGCATGGAGCAGGTGCTGCTGGTGGCGTTGGCGCTGCTGCGGTTGGCACAGCAACTCCCCGCTCCTGGCATGGGGCAAAGCGCATGCCCTTGGCTCGAGAGCTGCACACGAACTGCGTTGAACAGGGCAATCGCTGACCCTCTTGCATGCGGCTCTGCAGACCCCCGGGTTGCGGCGGTGGCGTCGCGGTGGTGACGGCGGCTGCGCCCCGGCCCGGAGCAGCGGCCGTGACTGCGGCCGGACGTGCCGCTCGCCTCCTTCCTCAGCCCGCGCTCCGGCTTCCGTCTCTTCTGCTCAGTTGTTGCTTTTCTGCATCCCTTTATTTTGCTTGAGAGCCACATGAGATGTGCAAATGCAGCCTTTCCAGGTAGCTGCATAAGAAATGTCCTGCTCGGATATTAATACCTGCTTGATATGGGCTGTGCTTCTGCTGCTGGGAATGATCTCTCTGCTCCCCCAGTCCTTTACAGATGAGCACTGAAAAGCGTCTTTATTCAGTCTGACTGTTGCTATTATGTGGCGAGGCATTCAATAAAAGTTGTGATTTATGAGATGTGTGTGGCCGTTGTTGTTTTTTGCTCTGTCATCTATCAGGGAGAGAAAAGCCAGGCCTGATAATTCTTGGCACATAGCTCTTCCCGGTAAGAATGTCAGCTGTCAGGCTGTCAGGAGAAGTTATTCCTCTGGATTTTTTTTTAAATAGGCAGAGATGCTGCTTCTTACTGCGGTGCATTGATAAGGGAGCGCTTTCTGTGTCGCTGAAAAAGTGTGTCCCATGGTAAGGCCCTCAGCGTATGCCCACTTAAACTTGCAGCGCTTTGTGTTTTCAGCGTGTGACAGCACTTGATTGCTTAATATAAAAATGCATTCAGGTTCTTGCCGCTTTTATGTGCGTGGCTTCCCCCCTCCCCTTCTCCCTTTCTGAATGGAGTGCTTTTTTTCTCTGTGGCTAGGTATTTTAAAAGTGCTCTTTTGCAAAATATGTGCCATTAGATAATCTGTTGTTGTGTAAAAGCTCTCGTATTTTGGGGGCCTGGTGCATGCAAAAAGGCGAGTTTATTGGAGACAGAAGCTGTTAGTCACAGATGGGAGCATAAGGGTAGGGGATGGAAGGGAAGAATTACATTAAATGCCAGGGTCATGTTTTTTTTCCCTTATTAGCTATTTGCAGAAATGTATCAAGAAGTCATTTTGATGCAGGGTAAAACAGTATCACAAACTTGTGCTTTGCATCCTAAGCGGCTGGTTAGAGCGCGGTTGGGAGCCGAGATCGCTCCAGATGAGTCCCCGGGGTCCGACGTACGTCTTGATCTCTCTCCGCTCTGGTGCCGGCGGGGGGCCCCGAGTCCCAGCGACGCGTCCAGCACCGGCCCGGGCAGGAAGTCGCCGTGCGGAGCGTGGGCCGGGATCGTCGCTGCCGGGGCGGCCCTGGCTCCGGACCCGCGCGCTCCACGTGGCCGCGCCGACCTTGCCCTCCGTGTTTGGTGCGATATCCCTCGCTGAAAGGCCAAGCTTTCCCGGCGGTAACTCCGTCACTCCCGTACCCCGTGTTTGCCCGAGAGCAGAGGGGCTGTGTCGGCCCCCGGAGGGGTTTGCTCCTGGCCTGCGGCGCCGTGTGCTGTGTGGAGGCTCTCCTGCCTCCATGTCCTGCCATCCAAATGCCAACGTATAAACATGGCCCTTTCTTAAAACCACTGTTGCCGAGTCCTTGGCTTTACAATGCTAACAGCTTTAGATAAATCCTTGCTGGAGGTGGCTGATTTGTTGGGCTCCTGCCCTTGCGCGGGCAGCGCGAGCAGCAATTAGCAGAGCGGTGCCGCGTTGCGGGTAGCGCCCGCGGGATCGGTCCTTGGGTGCCGGCGGGCGCGCGCCAGCCGCGACCCCCTGTTGCGCCCGGCTGGCGAGCGGCAGCACCGGTGGTGAGGACGCGGGGCTGGAGGATGCGGAGCCCCGGCCGCACCTGCGGGAACGGTGACGCCGTTGAGCTCCCGGCACCCGGAGCTGCCTTGGGGCCGGCTCCTGTCGGGCACGGCCGGCCGCCATCCCCAGGGCGCAGAGCCTGGAGGAGACGAGGGCTGCGCGGGGCGAGCGGCAGGAGGTGCCTCCTTGTAGCCACGTGCTCTTGGTGCCCCGGTGCCTGGGCAAGGGCCCTCGGCCCTTTCTGCTCTGCTTTGGCTGTCGTGGTGCCCCCGATGCTCCAGCACCTTTTCCTCCCGCTTGTCCCCTCTCCCGCCCCGGTGTCTTCAGGGCGGCTCGCGGGGCGTGCGGAGCTGAGGAAGGGCCACGGCCCAGGACCCGCTCGCGGGGCTCCAGCGGCCGGAGAGCTTCGTGCTGGGCTCTGCGAATGATCTAAATGGAACTGACATCCTGCCTATAAAACATCTGTAACACCACACATTTAGTTATGTTCCTGGGGACTTGAGCTCATTTTGATGGGTCATATTTTATCAGCTACTTTTCCCCCCTCTGAAAGCAAAGCTTTCTATAGAGGAGGATTTATAGAAATATATTTGCAGCACAAAAAAAAAGCTGTGCACATTAAGATGTTGAAGTAAAGAAGAAATAATGTCTTTTTTGGAGACCTTGGCTGATTTATCTCGTGCTTGGTGGTTTGGTATGACCTTCCTAGCTAGGAATAATATTTTTTTATTCCTCCTTTAATAACAACAATTATGTCAGTACCAATGTCTTGCACTTCCTCAGCATCTATAATGAGATGTAAGGAGTGAGCCGGGGCAGGCTGCAGCACTCGTGCAAACCAAGGCACGGGGCGCGCGGCCCGATGACGCTTGCTCAGACACTGCCCGTCCCTGGCAGAGCTGCGCGGGTCGTTGCTCCCCGCGCGGCTCCTCGGGCCCTTTCACTGCTAGTCGAGGACTATTGATCCGCTGCAGCGCGACAGCCGTGTTGCTTCTGTGGTGGCTGCTGGGTCCCCTTCCTGGCCAGGGGAAGGGGTCTCTCGCAGGCGAAGACGGTGGCGGTGCTGGGTGAGTGCTGCAGTGCTCAGCGCTTTGTGAAGGGGGTTAAAAGCAAACGCCGCGTTTCCTGTAGCTCTGAGCGTGTTTCCCCAGGAGCGAGCCGGGAAGCCGGCCCTGCTGCAGGGCTCGGGGCTGGCGGCAGAGGGAAAGAGCACCCTGTGAAAGCGCCGCGCGCCGTGCGTCAGCCGGCCTCGCTCATCAGCCCCTGATTGCCGCGTGCCTCCTATTATGTAGATGGAATTAATCAAGGCGCAGGGTTAAAGTTTTCCATTTGTTCTTTTCTGAGAAATCATCTGGAGTACAGTGCAAGAGGTAAATTGCTTTACACATTCCTATTTCTTCCTGCAAATCTTTCTTGTTTTAGCAGAATGTTGTGTAGAGTCTTGGCCAAGAGCTCTCATCACTGATTTCTCAGGCCTATCAGGAAAAATCAGTTGATACTAACTTAGAAGTATTTAAATTGTGTCTGCTTTCTGCACCAGAGAGGCAACAGCCTTTTTTTTTTTTTTTCCTTTTTTTTCTTTTCTTGCGTGACCGCAGTGTTTGGAGCTGGTGGAATTTATGGACTGCAGAGCTGCTCTTAGTTCTCCTGAGCTGCCCTTTGCCTCCGCACCGGGCTGTGCAGGGGGATTTTGTTAAACACTCTGTTAAAGCTCCAAATGTATTTCTTCTTTCTCCTGTAAGTGTGTGCATGACGAGCAGCAATTTGGCAGCCCCAGAAGAGCCTTTCCAGCCCCGGGAGCAGGTGCTTTGGGCGGCGGGAGCCCCGGGAGCGGGTGCTCGGGGTGCCTGGAGCGGGTGCTTTGGGCCCGGGGAGCTGCAGACTCCGATGTGGCTCCGTCGCCGGGACAGGTTCTAGTTGTTGTGACTAATCACCGCGAGCTGGGCGGGCTCTCGCCCAGCTCCCCGGGAATTCCCGCGTTGTCTGCCTGCTCCCTCTGCGCGTCGCTTCCGTTAGCTGGCAGGCTAACCCCAGGATGGCCTGGCCTTGCTCCGAAACCGAAGGCTGCCCGTTGGGTCCATTGCGTAAAACCCAAACGCTGCTGCCTCTGCCTCCTGCTGAGACTGTCGGCATCGGGAAGAGAAGAAATGCTCCCAAAGTCCGCGGGCAGGCTCAGGGCGGGCAGGAGCGCGGGGCCCGAGCGAGCCCCTTGGTGTGTGCACGCGGCGCGGGGCTGCAATCCCGCTGTGGCTGCAGCCACCAACGGGGCTGACTTTCCCCGCTCCGGATCCGCTTCCTCGCACGGATTAGGAGGCTCCTCGCGGCCGCTGCTGCGGGGCCGGGGAGGCGGCTGCAGCCCTGCAGCCCTGCTCAGCCCCTGGGCAGCGCGCAGGGACGTGGCGGGGGGACGGTCTGTGCCCTCCTGCTTTGCGGTGCACAGGACTTAGCAGCTCCCACTGCCTGCTGCCTTCTCCCGCTCAGCTTTTCATTGCCTTTTCTTTTATTATTACTATTAATTAATTATTTATCTTGTTAATAGCCTTTTGGAACTTGCTTTGAGGATCCTGGAGGCCAAAAAAATGGGGAATTCTCGTCTGTGGTTCATGTTCTGCCAAAGCAGCCTAGCAATTTAGTTAACAAGATCCCTTTCCATATTGCATGAGTTATTGTTGTTTTTAATTGGCTATAATGGTGTAGTTAGAGCATAGAGCACAACGGGACATAAAATGCAGTTCCGTTTGTGCACCGCAGATGATGCTTCCCATTGGAAAGTGGTTGGGAAGGGTGCGGAGCGCTGGAATGTGGCGCTGTGGCTGCAGCGGGACCCGGCCTGGCCAGAGCCCCTTGGATGCACTGTGTCCCTGCAAAGTGCCTGCGGGTCCGCGCTCGCTCCGCACCGTGGAAGCCCCTCTGCTCTGTAATAATTATGGCAATAACGAAGGCAGCTTCACTGAGGAGAAGAAGAAAACAGGAAGCCTAAGAACAGAAGTGATGTAAATAGGCAAAGTTATGGGACATTGAAGCAGAGGCTCTGGCTGCACAGAGCTGCAGTTCCCTCGTTTCCGCGTTAGCTGGTTGGTTTTAGCAATCCGAGGGTAGGGATGTGGTTGAACAAGGTGGCATTGCCTTGGTGGTTTTCAGGTCCTGGGCCAGTGGGTCAGAGAACACACCTGCCTAGCCCAAACCAGGACCAATCCCAAGCCCATCTCACTGCAACGTGAGCTTGCGAAAGAAGGCGTAGGGATGGGAGATGCCCCCGGAACACCGCTCTTTCCGGCAGTGGGCATCGCAGCGCCCTTGGGACACCCGTGGAAGCCGCCCTGGGGCCGAGGCCCTTCCCTCGAGAGCCCCGGCCCAGGCGGCAGCCACGGCGGCCGCGGGCTCCGGGCTCCGCTTCGTGCCGAGGAGCCGCTTCGGGAGGCGCTGCCCAGCCCGCTGCAGGCATTAACGTGTTGTGCATTTGCTTGTCATTACCAGTAATTCCTTGGACTTGAGCTATTGAAGCAAAGTAGTTCTTTCTTTTAACCTTCAGTCTTGCTTCTAAAAGAAGTAGCTCTTTATTTCTCTTTCTTTTTTTTTTTTCCCCTTGCTCAAATATAAAAATGGTGATAATTTCAAATATTGCTGCAGAATAATTGCTTTCTTCCCTCTTTTGTCTGGCAACAGAAGCTTGGCCTGATCTTAAATCAGATGCTGGCAGGCGGAGGGCTCTTGACAGCCCTGCAAAATCCTTTAGTTACAAGTTGGTTTTAGCCAATTCTTTATTTGTAAATGACAATTTTCTACAGAAAAATATATGCTTGGGCTTCAATTTGGGACTCCTAGATTGCAGCCAGGAAAAAATAATTGAATTTTAAAACTTTTCCTCCCTTTTCTCTTCTGCGCAGCTCTGGGGCCCGGTGGTGCTCGCAGAGCTCGGTGTCACCATGGTGGGATGGCCGGGGCACCCCTGGGACCTGCTCCCGTTTTGTCCCATGCGGTTTTCCCTGGATTCTCCCCGTCGCGGCGCTCGGGGCCGGACCCTTCTGCGCCTGGGGTTAAAAAGCAACACGGCGGCTCATGGCTCTGCGCTTGGGCGCCTCCTTCACTTGCATTTGCATTGAGAAGCACAATAAAAATCATTTATTAAAAAAAAATATCCGGGGGCTAGGGTTGTTATTGAGTGCCTTTACCCTGCCATTTCTCAGATAAAAACAAGACAAAGAAAAAAGTATCTAATCAAATAGAATCTGAATTGCTTTTGTAGAGATATATTCTCATTAACTGGGCTAGGGATGGCTTCTGAAGAGTATTTTTTCCACATATTGTTTGAAATAATCTGGTTAAATCATATACTTGTCTTGTAATTTCTTACAGATGGTCACAAGAACAAAGAAAATATTTGTAGGTGGATTATCGGCTAATACAGTAGTGGAAGACGTAAAGCAATACTTTGAACAGTTTGGCAAGGTAAGTTCCTGCCCAAGTGAACAATGCATATTTTGAATTCTTTCGTTCTTTCTTTCCTTCTTTCTTTTTGTCTTTCCTTATTTCTTTCTCATGCATTTTGAAAAACAAAAATCCAGTGAAACCTCTGCTCAAAAGACCCTAAGTTTTTGCTTTTCCGTGTCATTTCTCAAACTATTCAAATCACTCTGGAATTCCGTTCTTTGTTGCATGTGTATGGGTACAGCGCTGGCACTGTTCACCATAATCAAAAGGGGAATCATTGGGAGTTGGATCTGTGTATCTTTAGGAAGAATTTCACCCCTAGCTGAATGATTACACACTTGTCTACTCCATAAAATCAGCCTTCTGTTTTTCCCCGATTCCGGTGGTGAAAGGAGCATATAGACATGTTTGCGAGAGCTCATTAGGCTGCAAAAAAAAAAAAAAAAACACAAAGCCTAAAGGAACCGTGTGAGTAGCAAGAGTAATAGGGAAGTCACTGGACTATCCATTCAGTTTCTCATTAAAAATGCCTAAGCAAGGTCCCTTAGGAAGGTATGCAGAAGGCTGAAGTTACAGACCCGCTCCTGGGAGGGTTCGGTGCTGTTGGGCAGCCCGGGGCTCCCCGGGGCGCGAGCCGCGGGGCTGGCCGGGGACGGGGCGCGCTGGGCCCCGCTCCGGAGCCCGCCGGCCTCCGTGCGCCCCGTTCCTGCCCTTCGCAGCGCCCTAATCGGCCATTTGGATGCATGGCTGCATGAGGACGCAGCAGGATGTCCCGGCCCGGCAGCCCCCGCTCCTCCCGTTAGTTTGCATTTCTTTTATCTGGCACTGAAAGTCCCTGGCCGGGCACTGTGTGGTTGAGAGCTGAGGAGAGGAGTTTATAAATTGTTCCTGTGCTGGATTGATAGTTGTTTTGCAAACCATTCATTTTATTTTCAATAATAATCTTCGATTCTGGCAGGATGTTTACAGCCTGCTGTGCCTTTCATTAAAGGATAACATGAGCTTTTGGATGTTTCTTCTGTAGTTACTTCTAATTGCAGAACTCCTCTAACCTGTATTTTTGGAGTTAATAATAGTTTCAGTATTTGCACTTTGCATATTGTCTGGATGCTCTCTTCCTATAGTCTTGTTAATTTTACCATCTGGTAGTTTCATGCTTGCAGTTTTACAGTCTCTGAGAAAGCAGACAAGGGCGCTGTGTTTTTCAGCAGTGACTGGTGAGCCGGGATGCCTTGGTTCCTGCTCTCGTGCTCTTGCCTTTCCTGAGACTGCTTAAAAGACCCCTGGTTTCCAAAAAGCAGCATTTGAGGAAATCAGAAGCTTTACTGAGCATCTGAAACGGAGAGCTAAAAGAATGAGAGCTGTGAAAGTACCTGCATGCATTGGGATGGAGGTGCGAGGTGTCCGTGGGACCCAGGCTTTGCCAGCTGCTCCCCTGGCCCTTCCTGGGTGCTCCCGCTTCACGTTTCCCCACTGCGGCTTGCGAGGGGCAGCTGAGCGTTGGATGGAGTCGGCGGCACCCTGGAGAGGGGCGTCCTGCCGCTGCGGCCGGACTCGCTGCTGCCCCGCGCGCGCCGGTTGTGTCCCCGGTGCTCCCTGCGCGGCCGGGCACGGGCGACGCGGCTGCGGCACGAGCAGGGCTGCTCCGCGTCCCTCGCGGTTGGGCACCCAGCACCCAGGAGCCGCCGTCTTTGAAAAGACTGGCTCAGGTGACTGGCCCTGTGAAACGTGGAGCTTATTTATGCGAGTCGAAAAACTGCTAAACTGCTGCCGTGGTCTCAAACGGCACTGGTGCCCGTGCGGAGCAGGGCTTTGCTCCCGCGGCCGCCCCGCCGGGGCCGCGC
Source organism: Rhynchotus rufescens (assembly GCA_032273925.1). NCBI lineage: Eukaryota > Metazoa > Chordata > Aves > Tinamiformes > Tinamidae > Rhynchotus > Rhynchotus rufescens. The sequence goes on along the minus strand of JAVCKT010037892.1, from coordinate 24,542 downwards.
CAAGGCTGGCAGCAGCTCTCCCACCACGGAGGCGCCCGCTGTGCTCCGGGCTCCGCGCGGCTCCTCCTGTCCCTCGGGCGCCTCGGCCGTGCGGGAGGAGCGGGGCCGGGCGGCAGCAGGTGCCGCTGCGCGGAGCCCCGCGGAGCTGCCGTGTCCTTGCTCCGCGCCTGGCACCGCGCTTCACATGGCGAACTGTGTAATTAGTTTGGAAGACTTATGCCTAGTCATTGGTTTATCCTAATCGGCTTTGGCTTTTCCCAACAACAAAGTGAGCTTATTTTCCTAAGCTGAAACAACTCTGCTCCCTTTGTTCCTGTCTTTTATTGTCTCATTCCTTTCATTCTGTTTTACTGCCAAAGTTTTGTTTCATTAGGCCTACAAGTCATTTCCAATCCAGTGGGCTGCTACAATAAGGCCTTTATAACTCGGCTGCCCTGGTTCCCATGTCCCTTCTGGTTCGGAGCCAGGGCTTGTTGTTTGACATGGTATTTTAACCCTTCGGGCCCCGGACTGCGGCTTTCTCCAACAGCCGGTTTGGACTCGAGCCCTGGGGCTGGGCCGAACCGCTCCGGAGCCGTGGGGCAGGGAGGGCGGAGGCTGCGCGTGCGAGCGGGGGGTCCGGGCGCTGCCCGCGCCCCGCTGCGGCCGGCCACGCTCTGCGGGCACCTCCTGGCCCAGCTACTGGCAGCGAATTGCGGGGGTTTCCTCTTTTTTTTTTTTTTTTTAAACCCTTCTTAGTGAGATGCCGTAATTAGTCCCCGGGGAGGAGCGTGCTGCGTGACGAGGCCCTGCGCGTGGAGGCCGGGCGGCGAGGCCGGGCGCGCAGCGCTGCTGGAGGCAGCCGGCTCAGCCCGGGCGCCTCTGTGCCACGGGGAGACTCGTGTCAGGGACAAAACGTCACCTTCAAACCCTCTTTTGGAAGAGAATAATGCTCGTACCAGGAAACGTGGAATATTTCAGTGGAATATTTTACATATTGTTATTTTACAGTGCTAGGAAGACGGTGTTAATCTTGGTAGCCCCACCTGTCTGGGTTGTTTTAAAAATCTTGGAGAGGGAGCGTTTGCTCGTGCTTTCCTTCACGGCAGTCCTAAAATGACTTCTGCAGGAAGAAGCTGTGTAATTTCTTTTTATTTTAACTTTTCAAATGAAATGGGAACTGAACAGTATGCATTAATTTTATTTTCTGTTCTGGCTTGCACAAGGTCTCGCAGAGAAATTGTAGACGTGTTTCAACTCCGATTGGAATATGCAGTTTCCTCCAGAATGGCCTGTAAGAATTCAGAAACTCGAAGCAGGATTTCTGAATTACCTCCCTGGATCTGGAATGCTTTACATGGTTGCTTGTTATTTCCTGTGAGAAGCAAAACAAGCCAGTGCAATAATAAATAATTTTTTGCTTCTGATGATGTTTTTCCTGCAAAGCTGTAGTTTGTGCTTTGGAAAGATTGCAATTTCCTCGCGCCCTCCTCGTGCAGCGGTTGCCATGGGCTCCTTGCAGGGGGAGCAGCCTCCCAAGCGTGTCCTTGGGTCGCGCAGGTCCCTGCTCCGGGGCAGGTGGAGCAGAGTTTCCATCCGCGGCAGCGCGAGAGCAGGGCGGCACCGCAAATAACGACCGTTCTAGCCCGTGGAAAAAAGACTTTTTGAGTAATAGACTCAGCAGTCCCCCTGGCTTTGTATGTGTCTGTGATGGGAGGAGGAGCAGGGAGCTGTGGGGAGGATTTGAGCCAGGTCGGTGCCTTAGGTTCCCTGCGGCACTGGGCACAAAATAGGGCCCTGGGCCTGAGAAAGGGGCCGGGGGCCGGAGCCCTGGGGCGCAGGGCAGCCTGGCACGCCAGCCGTGCCCGCGGCGCCCCGGGAGCGTCCGCCCGCGCGCTGGGCGCAGACGTGCGGCCGGGGCTGCGCCACGCGCCGCCTGGGCTTGGCCAGGCGCTAGGCCGGGTCTGGCTGCAGCAGTCCTTAGCCCGTTTGCTAGCGCAGCCTTGGCCGCTCGCTTAGGTTTTGTGGACTGAAGGGCAGGTCTGGACTTTATTGACATCCTGGTCGGTGGTAGCCTGAGTTCTGGGAATATTTAAATATGCAATAAAACAGAGTGTGTGGCGGTTTTTAAGCTGCTCCTAGCCCCGCTGCTCCCTTCAAAAGCAATTGTGAGATAGAGGCTGATATTAGATAGCCTTCGATTCATTATATTCTTCTTTCTGTCTCAGCTACCTGGGTGTACCTTGGGAGAAGCTGCTTAATTTGAATCGTTGCGACTCCTGAGGATGAGCAGGAGCTGAATGTCGTAGTTTGCAGCTTTGGATAAGCCTGGGATAAGGGAAGGCGATTTGTACAGGCCGTTCTGTTGCAATATGATGGGAAGCGTTTAGTCTTTCTCACATCGCTGCCTCTGTCTTTTGCATCTGCTTTAAAGTTCCAGTATTTCTTTGCAGATTTCCCAAGCTGAATATTAAGCCCGTGATGCTCTAAAGTGTTCCTTTAAATCTTCACTTGGGGTCATGGCAGAGAGATGCGGGTACAGGGGGCTCTCGTGGCCTAAAGCATATTTTATTATTTCTTCTCCCTCCCACGCATGCTCATTTCTTTTTTAATAAACCAAGAAACTTGATCGTTGCTTGAGAAGAAGCCGGCGCTTTCGTTCTCTCAAGGAAGGCTCGTGCGCAGGAAGTCCGTTTCGCGGTGGGCTGTAATAAGCCACATGCTTTGTGGAAGTGGTTTTGTTATGAGATGTTGGTTTCTACCTGGGTTTTATGAAAAGAGGAAATATTAAGGCAGGATTTGTGGGCAAGAAGGCTGTATCAGAACTCTGCAGAAGTTTAAGCGACTGGTTTATTTCCTTTTTTCCTCCAGTTAAGCAAAATGGCAGGAAGCTTTTGTGCAGGGTCGGGGAGCGATGAGGTGCCGGGGGCCCCTGCAGCGACTCGCAGGGTTCCAGGAGCCCGGCCGAAAGCAGAGACAGACGATATCGTGATCTGGAGACACTGCCCCACCATCCACGGAAGAGACAGCCCCGGTCCAGAACATTATTTTTGTTCTTGGAGCAGCTACAGCCAAGCGGCTGAAGCTTTGCCTGGGGAGAAATCATCTTTAGCACTAGAGCATTAAAGAAAAAGTAGCAGTTATTTTAAATGGGCTTTGGTGTAGTTTAATTACCATTTTTATTGCCATGACTTCCCGTTTCCTGTCCTAGAGCTAAAGCACCTGAGCTTTGCTCGCGCACACACAGTATCGAGGTATGGCTGCTTTAATTAGACTCACGCTAATTGTGTGGAGCTAGGACGTGAAATTAGTTGGAAAAGCACCTTGTTTAGGAGTGTGGCTGTCTGTCCTGGGGAGGGGGCGGCGTCTGTCCAGGAGGAAACGCCGGGGCCCGCGGCCGCACTCTGTATTTATAGCTGCGGTTCCGGGGACGGGGACAAGGGCAGAGCGGCTCACATGGAGAGCCAATTAAGCTAATCTAAGCAGAATGAGGATTAACTGCCCCTTAATCTGGAGGGCGCCTCAAATGCACGTGGTGGCTGCAGCTCTCACAAGTGCTGGGCCCCGGCGTGGCCGGAGCTTTTGTGTGGAGAGCAGCCAAGGGCGGGTGCTCGTCCGCGCTCAGGGCGCGATGCTTGGACGTGAGCACGGGGGCAGCCGGGCACCCTCGCGTCTCGGGCGCTCCGGGACATGAACGCTGCTCTGGAGCCGACGGCAGCGCCCGGCCCCGCTCCCCTTAAGGCACGAGGGTTGTGGCCTCGCTGGCCGCATCAGCAGGCGCCGCCGCGGCTGCCAGGCCGGGCCACGGCTCCAGGGGCACTGCGAAGGATTCCCGACGGGTGCCCCCGGCAGCCCTCGCTCTCGTGCATGCCAGGGTTCCCGCACCCCACGAGGGCGGCGAGCACAGGGTGTCCCCGCGGCAGGTGCTGCTCGCCCGGCGCCCAGGGCTGCCGGCATCTGGCGCGCTTGCCAGCGAGCGCCGTAACGAGGCGGCCGCGGCTGCGGGGCCGCTTAATGATAACAAGCTGTTGGCTTCCCCTCCGAGATGAATTCATCTCACAGATGTTTCTCTAGTTTTGGCAATCTTATCACTCCGGCTTTGGTGATTATGCTCCACTGGAGACTATTACTGTAAGAGGAGTTTGAACTTGTTCCATTTCTGCGTTATTTATTTATTTCTCCATTTATTTCCCCGCTTTCTGGGTGTAATTCGTATGGACAACCGTAACACTGGTCGCGTTACCCAGTGCCCCCGCTTGTCGGCACCTGCCGGGGTGCCGCCGAGCGTGTTCCAGCCGCGTGGACCCCTTCACGTTCCCCTCGCCGGCCGTGCGGTTGGACCCTCTGCTCAGCAGGGCATTTCCCGGGGTCGCTCGGCGCTGCCCCTGCGCTCCCGACGAGCGCTGCTCTTGCTGTTCCCGCGGAGGCCGCGCTGCTGCCGGCGCTCGGGCCCTTCCCGGCTTGGCCTTGTTCCCTCCGGTGACCTTGGAGCCGCCTGATGGGAGCCCCACGCCCCCACGGCCACCGCGTCCCCAGCGCCCCGGCCTCGGGCTCCCGCGGTGCCAGCCGGCTCCTCGGTGCGGGGAGACGCTTTCTCCTGCGTGTGTGGGATTTAATTCTGGTAAATAGAACTTATTTTTGGAAGCATGCTTCTGAATAGGTGACTCATGCCTGAATGAAGATGTGTCACTGCTGGTGGGGACACCACATGGATAATTTCTCGGCCTATAAATAGGCGCTGGTCCGAGGAGCGGTGCCGCGGAGCCGCTGAGGAGCGTCGGAGCGTCGCGCTCGGCTGCTGGGGACCCTTCCTGCCCGTGCTCGAGGAACGCTCGTTAAGAGCTTCTTAAATACTGCAAGTGCTTTAATTGCCTTAATGGCAATCAGCATTGCAGACGCATCCTGGTGCTGCGAGCGCGAGGTGTGTTTGTGTTTGTTCTGTCTCCTTTGCAAGCGAAGAGCTGGCTTAGGGAGGCAGCATCAGCTGCAGCTGCCTTAGACTCTGTCACGCATTTCTTGTACAGACCCATTTCTGCTACGGCTGAGGGCAAGTTTCAGCTAAATGTTGAGAACTGAAAAACATCAGGATTTTCGGATACCTTCCTGAGAATCCGCAGCCCCGCTGTTCCTAAATCCGCTACACGTTGTTGATGTTTGCTCAGCACCGTTTACCCAGCACATATGGTTTAATGCTCTTTTTTTCCCCCACTCCTGCTGTAGTTACAGTATTATTAAAAATCCATTAAATTTTAATGTACATCATAAAGTATGTGCTCCTGTGAATGCAAGCACAGATAATTATTTCTGATGAATAAACCAAAAGGACAAGTATGTAAGAAGTTCATCCTGCAGCTTTCAATTTTCATTATATACGTCTCCTGCAGGGGCAATCGTTGTGATGTTGCAGCTGGTTATTTCTGTGGCCGGGCTCTCCCGCGAGATGGTTGATGACAATGCAAAGTTGAACTAGCAGAAGTGCCAATGTTGCTGCCGCTGTATTTATAGATAAATTGTTTGCCAGGGGAGGTAACCCGCCGGAAGGTGGAGGATGCGGAGACACTGCAGCACAGCACCGACTTTCTTGGAGTTTCTCTTCGTTTCCTATCAGCATTGTGGATTTGTGGAAAATAACCCAATTTTTCCTCATTAAAATAAGCCCGGATCCTGACAAGAGGCAAGGTGTCGTTGCTGAACCACCACTGGGAAGCTGGGCAAGCTCGCTGTGCATTCCAGGGCCTGAAGCAGGCAAGGGAGTCATTTAAAAATAGCGCGTTACGATGTCTGTAAAGTTTCATAACGTATGTAATGGCCCATAGGGCTCCTATGGACCATTTCCATATACGATACATACATAGTGGTTACAGCTTCTCATTAATTTCCTCATTATACTCAATATAGCTGTCTTTAACATCCCCGTCAGGCTTTGTGGTATTTGCTAAGCACTTCCTAAGAAGCGGGAATCCAGTATTCCTCAAGCTTGCTCCTGTCCCAGCTCTGGCGGTGCTGAGGGCTCTCCAGTGGCTCTCGTGCACTGCTCCAAACCCACAGGGCTCATTGCCACGGGGTATTTCTGGGGCTTGAGAGCCTTTCTGCATGCACAGCTTGCCACGTGGCCACTGTGAAGGCTGTCTGAGCGTGACTGCCGCAGGGAGCTCGGCCTTCCCGGGAAGGGTCCGTGGTTCATCGTCGGGCCTGGCTGAGCCCGTCCCGGCTGTGAGACCCTCGCTGCAGTGCCGGGTGCCCTCTGCATCCTCTGCATGCAGCTGCCGGTGCCACGAGGCCCCTTGGTGCCCACCTGCCCCGGGACGGTGCCCCGGCTCTTCACGCTGCAGCGCAGGAGCCAGGTGAGTCCCTGGGTCTGACGGGTCGGAGCACGTATGGAGCACGTGCTGACGGGACGGAGCACAAGCTGATCTCGGTTTGCGGCAGCTTGAATCTGCCGCTTGGTTAAGTCTAGGACAAATCCTAGCATTTGTGCGTGTTGGAGCTCTTCCCCGTGCTGTGGTGTTGGGAGCAATCAGCCCGCAGGCAGAGCCGCGCTGCCGTTCGGGGAGCAGCAGCTATCGATTTCCCCCCTCCCCTTTCCTTGTCTTCAATTAGATTTATGCTCTGAAGTGCACAAAGTCAGGTGCTTTGGAAAACTGTATTTCATCTGACCTTCTGACTGCATTTTGACATTGAGAAAGCCAAAATATCTTGTAAGGACTGGGTCATGTCGCTGCTGAGCCCGGCAGCAGCGTCTCACCTTGAGCAGAAGGGAGGAGGGAGGCAGAGCGTGCGTGCCTGCGTCCCTGCGCCCGCATCCCTGTGTCCCTGCGCCCACGTCCTGCCGCTCTGTGGATTCCTGCGGCTCTGGTCCTCGCTGTGCGGCGGCAGCGGCTGGGTGCAGAGCACGGGGCCGGCGCGCCGGGGGCTCGGAGCGGGTCACCAGGACCCCTGCTGATGCCCTGTGCGCTTTGGCCACGGCCTTTAGTGATGAGGAAGTGCTCTGGGAATGAAGAGTCGGTGGGAATTGATGACTCCGGACAGACTGTGCCCGTTACCTGCCTAAAGGCCTCCAAAGGGGCTGTGCTGGTTCGCCCCGCAGTGCAGAGCGAGCGCGGTGCCGGTTTGCACGAGTGCGGCTTGGGCTCGCGAGGGAAGAGCTTTCCTGGGGAACGAGCGGTCCGTCCGTCTGCTCGCAGGCCCATCTGCCGCGTCGCGTGGCGGTCCCCGCGCGGCCCCGGCGCGGCCGCCCGAGCGAGCAGCTTGTTCGCTCGCCGCCCGGGAGGGATCTCCCTCCATTTGCTCATAGCACTGCTGAAATATTAATGCAGAACAAATCATGCAGTTTAAGCCGAACATGAGGCTGAAGAGGGAAGCGGTGTGTGATGGTGTTGGTGGTTTGTAAGCGGAGTCGTTGTCTCCGGCGCCGCTGAATCCCTCTGGCAGAGCCGTTTGCGCTGGCGGGCCGTGGAGCTTCGGCAGCCGGGGGTACCGGGGCTCCCGTTTGGGCCTTCAGCCCTGCCCCAGGGTCCTGGGAGCTGCAGTCCCTTGGGAGCAGGAGCTTGACTGCCTCATGTGGCGCGTGCTGGGGGGAGCCATGTCCCCCAGTGCTGGTGGGTGAGTCCCTGCAGCTCCGTGCACCGTGCAGGGCTTTCCCCGTCATCAGCGGAGGGGCAGCCGTCTTGTGCTGCAGCCCCGGTAGAAAGGCAAGCAGGGCTTTGCAGAAACCGGGCTTTGCTGCGCAGCGCAGGGTCCCCCAGTGCTGCTCTAGCCGCACCACCTCGGGGCATCCTTAGGGAGGAGGCTCTCCTGAAAGGGGGTTGCGGAGGGCGGCGGTGCCGCGGTTAGGCAGCGTGGTGCTGCCTGGCCTGGTCGCTCGTGACGGTCTTGAGGGCAGCGCAAGCCATGGGGAAGCCAAGTGCGCTGCCCGCGTGTGAAAGGCTCCGTGCCAGCCTCGCCAACAGCCTCGCCACCGACCTCGTGCGCTGCCACTCGCTGCGTGACCCCGGGGACGCGCGGGACAGGGGACGGTGCAGCCTTGGCACGGGGCAGCTGGAGGCCGAGCTGCGCAGCACGGCCCGTGCAGGGGTTTGCCCGGGGCAAACCCACGGTTTGTTACAGTCTAAGCATAGAGTGCTTCAAATTATCTAAATAATTTATCTGTGCCATTCTGAAAAAGTAATTCTCTAGCTCTGATCTTGAATAGGAATAAAGCGAAAGAAACAAAAAGAACTTCAATTAATATTAGCACTTGTGGTTTACTCTGGAGAATAACGTGCAGCAGCGCCGTTTATTTATAGCAGGGTGGGTTTGCAGGGTGACTCCGCTGCGCTCCAGGCTCCGGCGGGTCCTGCCCCTGGCGCTGCCCTGCACAGCCCGTTCGGAGCCGCCTGCACCCGTGTCCAAGGCACCCAGGGCATCGCCTGGTGCCCGCGTGGGAGCCCTGCTGGTGCAGCAGTGCCAAGGAGGAGGAGGAACGCTCCCTCGGCCCGGACATCCCAAAGCAAAATCCCAGCTGAACGGCTTAAAATAGCCGGTCAGCTGGTTGCTAGAGGCTGGAATTTGCCCGGAGAGCGTGGCATCTGTTTCCCAGGAATGCTGGCCGCCCGTCAGGCCGGATAAATCGGGGCTGGCGCCGCGTGTGCGTGCGAGGGGCCGTGGTGGGGCGGTTGCCGGGCTGCAGCGGGGTGAGGGCAGGGGCGCCCGCGCCGCACGGGCTCCGCGCGGCACATTTTGCTGGTGGCTGGTTTAATCGCTTAGATGCAGAGCGCTGATAGACTGAATCAATTTAATTCCTATTGCTCGTGACTGGGAGGGGAGAGAGGGAAGGTCAGAGCAATTCAGCAAGAAGGAACTTGGCTTGAAAACCCAGCCGGTGGCTCGGCCCTGGTGGGGGAGACTTTCTGTTGTTTTTTCCTTTCTTGCCCTGCCCAGACCCATAACTGCAGGGTCCATGTGGAGCAGGCAGTGTTGAGCTCCGTGCAGCGCGGAGACGTCGTGGCCGGGGTGCCTGCTGTGCTGTGGGGTCCCTTCCTGCAGGGACATGAAGCTGGGGTCCCCTTGTGCCCCCCACACCTCTGCATGAGCACGAGCCGGGAAGCCACGAGAGGCAGCGGGGCCGCTCAGCCTGCGGGGCACCTGCCCCGGCCGGCAGCCCGTGCGCAGCGCTGGGTCGTGCTGGGGCTGCAGCTCGGCTGGGCTTGTAGGGATGTGCAGGGAGGCCCCGGGACACAGCCCTGCCAAGGCCTGCGCTGGCAGGGGGTGACGAGCTGCCCTTGCAGCAGCGCGGTGGGGGCGCTGGGCGCATGGGGCCCGGAGCAGCGCGGGGGCACGCAGGGTGCGTGGGGCCCGGGGCAGCGCGGGGGCACGCAGGGCGCTGAGCGGCCGGCACAGGGGGCAGCTGCACTGCGCCGCGCCAAGGGCCGCTTAAAATAGAGCCGCTATTTATAGTGCTGGCCGCGTGCCAGCGCTCGCTGCCCCGTGCGTGGCACAGCCTGCCTGCCCTTGTGCCTCATGGATGCATGTGTGTGTGTGTGTGTATATATGTATGTATATGCACACACACACGTGTGTGTGCACATGTTCACGTACAAGCACCGGGCGGATGTTATCGTGTTACATGCACCCACATCCCCTGGTGCCCTTGCTGGGACGACAGCTTGCGGGGTGCAGTCTGTGCCTGGGGCTCCCCGGGGCTCGCGGTGCCTCGGGCGGCCCCTGCATTGGGGAGCTGGGTGGCTTCACGGCGCGGAAGCAGCGGCGCAGGGAAGGGAGCAGGAGCAGGAGCGATGTGCCGGGCAGGCAGCGGCTGCGCTCGCGGCCGCCTCCGCCCGCGTCTCCTCCGCGCTGCCCCGTGCCGTTTGGCCTCTCCAGGACCAGGGTGCCGGGTGTGGAGTGGAGGCTCCGTGTGCACTTGTCTCCATCTGGTGTCGGCCCCCCGGCGCTGCCATGGGCGAGCAGAGCCTTCCTGCCCGCGGGTGCAGCCCTGTGCCCACCGCCTCGCGGCTGCGGCTCCTTTTCCCCATCCCAGCTCAACTCCCGCCCTGGCTTAGGGAGTGTTTGAGGTTGGTTTTCCTGAGCTGTCGCCTTCCCTGCCGCTTTCACCGCAGCTCCCTGCTTGCGGCACGTGATGGCTGCAAACGTATCTGCTGCCGGCTGAAACCTAATCTAATTAGGTCTTAACTACGTGGGGCCCCAGGACAAGGTTGTGGATTTTTATCTGTGTTTCCCAAAAAAGAGAGGTGTCCGAGGGCTCCTTCCTTTGACTCTGTGTGCAGTGAGGAGGGCGGTTCTGTTTGTCCTCTGGGTATTTGTTCCAAGTTCAGGAGCGGGGCCTGCCGGGCTGACAGGGCCTTCCCGGAGCGCAGTCCCCTGCACGGCCAGTCCCGCTGATCCGGGATGCAGTTTCTGCTCAGGGCACTATTAGATTTACTGTATTTCAGTACTTAGTGGTTGTATTTTGAAGGTTAAATTCAGCTGTGTAAGAGCTACAAGTGCTACAAGAGCATCAAGATTTAGCATCTTGACAATGCTAAATCAGAGCATTCCTAGGTGTTCTCTAGGACTCGAAATGCTGTCCTCGTTGGCTGTTCTGCCGCATTCTTCCTGGCCTTGGAGCAAGCAAGGTGTCTGCTTGCTTGTCCTCACTCGCACGCGTGGCGAGAACTCGCACGTGTTGGGAAGCTGGAGACAAACGCTAGGAAAGGCAGCTGCAGGTTTTCTTTGAGACCTTGAACACATCACTTTATTTCCCTCCTGCTTCAGGCTCCCCGCTGTGCGGTGTGGTTGGGGTGCCGCTGCCTTCGGCGCAGCGGGTTTGGGGTACCTGTACAGCAGGTTATGAGGTGCTGAGCTGCGGTGCTGGCTGGCAGGGCTTTGCCGAGTCCTGCAGCGTGCCGTGCATTGGGTTGCAGAGCTGTGCTTTGTGACCCCGCGCCTGCAGCGGGCACTGCGCGGGGCTTGTCCCTTCCACAGAGCTGGACGTGCCCTGTTGCAGCAGGCACCGAGCAGCAGTGCAGAAATGAAAGTCATAGTCAGCCTGAAGTGGCAAAAACATCACCGTTTTTGATAAAAATACTGTTTTGAAATGGACGCCAAGGTTGGGAGCAGGCGCTGGGCATTCATGCACGAGGCCCTGTGTGCGTCGAGTGTTCCTGGCTCCCGAGCGTCTCTGGCACTCCTGGTCTCGCTGCAGTCTTGCAGGACTTGGGTCCTCAATTTTAATAAGCATGTAAAAAAAAAACAAGGGTTGAGTTATTAAAAATGAACCCTTCAGAGCAGTTGTTTAGGCTTCCTGGAGATGGGAAGCCCGAGCGCGTCGCGTTGGCCGGGGCCGCAGGGCGGGTATCTGCCCGGCCCGCTCTCCGGCAGCGGGTTGGTGGGAAGGGCAAGTTCTGACTATTAATTTAATCAAGGTCATATTTTGTTTATACAGAAGGAGGGTGAACTGTGGCCCTGCACTAATCCTTTCTCTCCTCGCCAGCTCAGCCTTTGTAATTCCGATAAGCCGCTCGCGGGAGCCGAGTCGGGATGTTCGTGCCGTCAAGTGGATATTGTGCGCGCGTTGATTACGAAGTGCGGCGCGTGGGCCCGACTGCAGAGAGGGTCTCTTCAAATGGAAGGTAGATCTGTCAGCATTAACGTTATAAGCCTTTTCTCTCTTTTTTCCCCTCGGGACTTCAGATGCTGGTGGCAAAGGCTGGTTCGGAGCTGGAAGGCGGGCGAGCGCCCGGCCGTGACGCGAGCGCAGGGACAGCTCGGACACCGTGGGGCTGCTGCGCGCGCCGGCCCCTAGAGCCACGGGAACAGCACCCCCTGCTCTGACCCACATGGCTTTGTTTTCAGAGGCAATTAAATAGAAATTACATGCAAAGTATGGGAGGAAAGGGTGAGCCTAGGGGTGGATTTTGGAATGAGATGTTTATTTCCTTAAGTCGTGTGCAGGAATTCTTCCAGGGATCCAATAAGAATATTTTCTTTTATTTAAACATAAAATATTGGGAAGATGCATGCTAGCACGTTGCCTCGGGGTAGCTGTAAAAATCGTAAGTTATATTAGATATATAATCTGCATTTGCAGATATCTGAAGATAGGATATGAGATCCTTTTCCTGCATCCTGAGCACAGGCCTTTGAGTTACGCCGGGGTCATCGCCCAGCCGCTGTGCAGCCGGGGCAACGTGGCTTTGCTGCACCCGGGGCTGGCCTGGCTCCTGTGTCCTGGAGCGGAGGGGAGCAGCGGCGAGGAACGGGGCTGGATTCCCCACGGAGCTGCCGCTCCCGGCGTGCCCTGGAGCTGCAGGCGGCTGGGGCAGGAGTGCGGAGATGAGGACCCTGCTCAGAGCACCCACCCTTCTTCCCCCTGCCACCGGCCTTTGGAGAGGCCAAGCCTGCGAATCCCCAAAGACCGAGGGGCTCTCAGTGGATTCCTGAGGCGACTGCCACCCTTTGCACACAGAGAGCGCTGGGTTGAGCAGGGACCCCCATCCCGGAGCCTCCAGTGCTCCCGCACATCCCGCAAGTGTCACCGGCGAGTCCCTCGCGCATCCCTGGGTGCCGGCGTGCCACCCGTGCTGCCTCTGGAGCCTCCTCAATTTGCCATGTGTAAAGGCTCTTAAAAACTAAACAAGAAAGGCAATTATTTTTCACACTGCTTTACTCCCTCAAATCTTGCCCTGTAATGGAGATTTAGAATCCATCGCGGTCGGCCCTTCTTTCTATGTAAACAGTCATGCCCTATTGCACCGAGCAAATGCTCAATTTTTTCCATGATGCGTTGTGGCAAGGGCCCTGCAACATCTCCGGGAGCGCATGGGAAGACCCTTCCCCATCACTGTGGGAGCTGCTCCCGTCTGGTTTCTGTTCCCAGGCGTGGAACTTGTGCAGGCAACGCGCGCGTGGCGCGAGAGTGCAGCCCATAAATACATAGCCAGCAGCTGTCTTTAAAGTTAAACAGGCACTTGAGGTTAAAAATCCACAAGTTCAACATTCGCTTCCTTCTGTGCTATTAAGTTTGGATTAAATCCAAAAACTTGATCATCTTATGTTATAGTGCGGAATCTCCCTGTTTGCGTTGTGCATTTCGCTCGCCTCGCGCTCGCGCTGCAGGCAGTGCAGAGGCAGGGCCCGCGCTGCAAGCTGGCCAGGGGCAGCGCCCGGCCTGCAAGCTTGCGAGGGCCAGTGCTGCATTCGGGGCCGGCTCTCTCTGTTTTCGGGTAGATCCGGGGAAGCGCTGGGGAAGGCAGGGTGCGTAGGAGGTGTGCGGGGCCTGCAATGGTCGCGCTCGCGCGGCTGCTGCGCGGCTGCCGAGCCCGGGGCCGCTGCTCGCCGAGGCCGCCGGAGCGGTGCTGGGGCCGCTGCTCGCCGAGGCCGCCGAGCGGTGCTGGGGCCTTGCAGGGCGCTCTCTGCTCTCCAGGTCTTCCGTGCGCAGCCTGCTCCCCGGGAGGCGTTTCCTCCGGGAACAAGTGCTGCTGGTGCTTCCGTGTGGAGCGGGGCTGGAGGATCCTCGCAGGAGGAGCGTTCCCCAAAGCACCGGGAGAAGCAGCTCTCCTTTATCGGGGTGACGTTCAGGAATATTAACGAACTAGGAAACAACCTGACCCAAGAACCTTTAGCGAGATGGGTTTTTATTTTTATAAGGGGAAGCAGAATACTTTCACTTTTTATTTATTTCTCACTGCCTACGGCTCTGTTCTGGTGAGCCTGTAATTGGCACAGAAGGGCAGTTTAGCCTCGTCTCCGGGAGCTCGCCAGGCTCGGTCTGGGCTCGGTGCTGCGCTGCTCGGGACGCGCAGGGCTCTGCGCCGCGGTGTGCGGCTCCTCGTCGCAGTCACGGCGGGGGGTTTTGTGGGCACCAAAGGAGCAGCTCCCGCTCGGCCGCACCCGCTGGAGCTTCGGGCAACCGCAGCCGCCCCTGTCGCTTCTCCTGTTCTCTGGGATCTGTATGCAGAAACACAAAGCACAATTAGGATACAGTTATATATCCTCGTAGTTATTAAAGCTTGGATTAACATGACATAAAGTTTTGTCTGGGGAGCCTTTTGCTATGGCTCAGGGAGCGTTTTTGTGTGACAGTAATAGGCTACAGTTAATATACTTGAATGATACCAGGATCTGTGTAATAAGACAGAACAAAGGGGGTTATTTGAAGCTGAATTACAAAGGTGGAATTATCATTGGGAACGATCCACTGAGATCGCAGCTTAATTATTGCATCCTGTGTTGTTTTGGCATCGGGAAGAGGAGCCGTCGGGGCCAGGTTGAGGAGGGGCCGCGCTCCGGGCGCCTCCCGCTCCGGATTGTGTGCGTGGCCGGCCAGGGAGGCAGGAGCCGCTCCGGAGCAGCGCCCCGTTGCACGCACGTCTCTGCAATTAGCCCGGAGCGCCGCGCTCCTTCCCGCCGCCTGCCTTGGCGCGGTGCCGGCTGAGGGCCGCTCGTTTAAACTAGGCGCTGTCAGCGTCATCTCATTGCTATACAGGTTTATTCTGCATCTGTGCTGATAACCCATTAAACGGCTTAATTGTTTTGACAGGCCGGGAGTGGCTGCAAGGCGCAGCGTGGAGCGCGGCTCCGAGCGGGGCCGTCGCGCCCGGCCCGCTCCGGCAGCCCGCGGCGGGGTGTGCGGGACGGGTGTGCGGGGGTATGAAGGATGGACGTGCGGGGACGGGTGTACGGGGTGGATGTGCAGGATGGGTGTGCAGGGCCGTGCGGGGCTGTCCGAGCCCACATGCGACTCCCGTGCTGCCCTCTCCTCCGACTCGGACGCCCCTCCGTGCGCATCCGCGAGGCTGCTGCCCGCAGGGACAGGGTTGGGAAGAGCCCAGGACGGGTCTGACCCGCAAAGAGCAGCGCTTGCAGCTGCGGCCGCTCCTGTTCTCCCCGTGTCATGCCAGGTGGGACACGTGTCCCGGCTGCCAGAACCCCTCATGTACGGTCAGGGTCTGGTGCTGGGGGTTCCTTTTCTCTAAAGTAAAACCCTAAAAATCAAAGCTGTGGAGCTCAAAGCTGTGTTTGATTTGAGGGCAGCAGGACAAGAGGGGGAGATTAGAAGAAACAGCCCTTGGAAATGAACATTTAGTATGCAGGTTGGTGTTTGAGAAGAACAATAAAAGACAAAGGGATCTAGCAGGAAATAAAATGAAACTTTTTTTTCATTACAGTGCAGGGAAACTTAGATGAGTTTTTCTTCGCTAATAAACTGCGCCGTTTCCTTTGCAGCTGAGCCTTTCCCCAACGCTGACGGTGGCAATGCTTCATACGTTCATTCTTTTTTAAACTCCAGGCAATAAAAAAGCCCTTCATGCACCAGGGAGCGTGGTAATGTAATACTTGTCTTATCTGCACCCTTATTCAGCAGGAATTTGCAAAAGGGCAGCAGGAAGGTCCTTAAGCTCCATGCTGTTCCTCTGCTCTGGATGTCCCTTGGTCAGAGCTGTCTCCTCGTGAGTCCTACGTTAGGATTGTGTTGCAAGGAAGAGCCCTTGGCTTCTTGTGCATAGGGGGCAACTTAAGGTACTTCATAACAGCAGGGCTCTGTGCTAGTTTGAATTGTCGGGGTTAATTGCATGGCTCGCGCTGTGGTCAGGAGAGATGCGGTGCTTGCGGGCGGCTCTCGACGGCCGTCCCGGCACGTGGCTCTCGGTGGTCTCTGCCCCCAGCATGGGGTGTTTGCAGGGAGGGAGCGGGCGGGTGCCCCGGCCCTGGCGATGCTGCAGGTTAGCATGCCGCGGAGAGCGGAGCCCTGTCCGGCCGGGAGCCCCGCGCGGGGCCGCCCGCTCGCAGGGCGCGCCTGGACATGGGGCTTTCCCCACGGACAGGGACACCAGCCCTCCTTCGTGGGCTTAATCCCAGGGGAACAAAACCCCAAGGCCCGGCATGGGGGAGCAGCGGTTTCCTGCAGCCCAGCACATGTGCTGCCCTAGCCTTAGTTCAACAGGAGCGGCTGCAGTCAGGGGGAGCACGAGGATTTACTTGCAGGAGTGATGAAATACCTGCACCTGACCCGTTACTAGCGACTAAGAGGTTTTTCTGCCTCAGAAAGCAAAATATTTTGCAAGTTATGCAGTGTGCATAAATAACATAAGGAATTAGGCCGGAATGTGCGGCGCAGGACGGGTATCCGCGGCGAGGGGCAGGGGCCCTGCGCGCAGCGGGCGCTTGGCTCGTCGGAGCTGGCGCGGCAGCGAGCTCGGCAGCCGCAGAGCCGCGGTTAGCGGTGCGGCCGGGCCCGGAGCGCGCGGCAGGGACGCGGGAAGCACCGTGCGGGGCGGGAAGCACCCGGGCGCTCTCTCCATCAGCCCCACGCCCAAGGGGTGCTGCAGGATTTCCCTGCGCTCCTGGGAAACCTCTTGCGCTTCTTGCCTGTTTTCACTGACTTTGCCCAGGATGCAAAGTCCCGTTTGTATAGGAAGTTTGGGCATGAAGTTCTAGAAAACGCCCCGCGCTCTGGCCAGGCTTTCCCTGCTTTCCTGGAGTGCCCGTCCGAGAGAGGCCTGTTCCGTTGCTGCTTATCCCTGCAGAGCTCCGGGCTCTGCACCGGGGCTCATGGAGTGACAGGCTGGCGCGGAGCCCCGCCGAGAAGGAGAGGGGTTAGAAACCCTGCGGAGGAGGGTGGGAGGGATGGATGGAGAAGACGGCGTATTCTGGCACTGGGCTAGATCACTTGCCTTTCCAAGTGCAATTAATAGTCATTTTATTTAGGTCATCCTAGTTTTGTTGCTTTAAATACATGCCTCCATTAAAGTTGAAAAAAATCCGGTACGTTTATCTTGGCGGATCCTTTTGTGGACAGGCTGGGCTTATATTAAATAACCCTGGGAACCCTCGGCATTATTAAAGCCTTTGGCTCCTCCAGTTCTTCTTTCTTTCCTCCTGTGCTGCCCTGTTCCTCCTCCTGGGCAGTGATTAAGGCAATGACATATGCCAGCCTTTTCCTACAGCCCTCCTCGATGGAAAAAGAATTAAATAAGCCCCAAGGCCTTACTTGGGCTTCATGCAGGAGCCTGGCGCTGGCTCTGTTCGGGTCTGACCCGGGGGCACACACGGGCCCTGCTGCAGCGGGACAAGTGCGACGGGCTCGGGATGTGCAGCCGGTGCTACCGGGCAGCTCTGAAAAACCCCATCTCTGCTGAAGTGCCGAGACTTTGTTCATTTTGTAGCGCTCCTGGTGTCCGGGCGCCGGCTGCGCGGCTGGAGGCGAGAGCGGGAACCGCGGCCGGCCTCTGCCCGTGAACGCCTTGATGAAGGAAGGGGTTAACCCGTGGGCACGCTCAGCCACTAAATCTACTGGAGTCTCTCTCTTCCCCGGCTCAATTTGCTTACTATAGGGTTTGCTGCCGGTTACCTTGACTGTGTCCCTTATTTCTCCTTGGTGAAAACTTGAACAAGCCGCTTGTGTTTGATTCCCAGAGCACCGTGAGAACCGCGCGCTGTGTGTGAGGCAATGTGGGGTTTTCATTCTATTCAGCCCTTTGTATATTCAAATTCTTCTAGTTTCAGTTCTTGCTGTTCTGCCAGATTTCCATACCATTGATGGGCTTTCTGAATTAATAAGTTTCTTTCCCCCTTCCCTCCCTCCTGTAGCCTCACCACCTTTTTGCAACCAGTGAAAAGTTTTTCTAAGCGAGCTGCCCTCTCCATATTGATTTTCCCCTCTCGCTTGTCTGCCCGGCTCTCAGATGTTTTATTTCGCGAGGCGTTAATAGAATTTTTCTTTAGCCGTTGCACTTTATCTATTGAGGAGGTTTCAAGAAGCCTCATTGTGTGGCGGGCTGGGAGGAGAGCGCCTATTCTCCTGCTACAATAGCTGCCCGAAAAATACCGCAGGGTGGGGTGGGCTCCGAAAGGGCAGAGACGGAGATAAAGTGTCCTGACCTGAGGAGACAGAAGAGATAAGCAATTAGGCGCTGCTGAAAGGGCACCAGCTGGCTGCGAGCACACCCCACTGATTATTTTTTCTCTTTAAAGGAATGTTTGGGCCCGGTCGGAGCCCAGCTGCACAAACCTGCGGGCTCCCCGTGCCCCAGGGTTCCGGAGCGGACCGGGCCGGCCTGGCCCTGGCCCGGCGAGGCCTTGGGCTGTCCCTTAGGCCTGCGAGCTTGCTTCCTCGCGGCCAGGCAAGACAGCAGGACAAATGACGCTCGCCTTAACTTAGTTTGTGCTTTTCGTTGCCTCAGCAGCTTTAGGTCTCATTTGAGATGGTATTAAGGACTAAACAGAATTAGGGAGGCAAATTATTCTCCATCTCGGGCCATTGCTAAAACATTTTGCAAATCACTTTGAAGAAAGTTAGGAACAAGTTAAGCAGATAGGCTTTTTTTTTTTTTTTTAATAAGTCCAGGTCTAGCGTAGGGTTTTGCTGCACTGTGCATCGCTTTCCTTTTTCTTTTCTTTAGCTGTACCCCGAGCACCCTTGGGTGCAGCGGCAGGGCCGGCCCCGGTGGCGCTCGTGCCCCCGCGCGTGCCGGCCTGCCAGGCCCCGCCACGGGCCCGCGGCCAGCCCGCTCCCGACCAGCAACTGCAGCCGGCGTGCGGCTCTCACGCTGCTCTCATTCCAGGGTCGCACTAAGCCGCTGCTGGCGCCGCTCCCAAACGTGTTCCCGCCTTTCCGTGTGGCACTTGTTCCAGAATGCAGAAAATAAGAAAATGAAAATCTCCTAGAAATTACTGAAAAAAAATCTAAACAAACGAAACCCCCCGAGCACTCCCGGACAGCCAGTGGATTCCCCTATGGAATGAAAGCTTTTCCTGGCGCCTGCCGCTGCCCGCTGCAGCCCAGTGCTGAGCCGGGGTTTCACAGACCCTCACTGAGCGTGGGCACCCAAAGCCAGTGACTTTGTCAGCAATGGAGCCCTGGACCTTCCTGGGGGCAGCCCCGGCTCTGTCGCTGAGAAGGCTGGCAAAAAAAAGAGAAAACTACAGCACAACATCCTGCTAAAATAAGTGCAAAATTTTAGGTGTGGTTGCACAGATTAAATGGAGGTGGAATAAATCATGCAAATAGTAATGAAAGTTGAAAGCAATTTGGTTGCACTTGAATACGTTTCATCAGTCATCTCTGTCTCCTGAGGTGGAAATTCCAAGCCTGATGCGAATTAAACTTTGTGCCTCCTCCCTCTGCCCTCTTCCTCTGGCTTTGAAAGGGCCCTTTGAGAGCCTCTGCATCCCTCCCTCGGCGCGCAGCTTTTGCGCAGCTTGGGCTCCTCGAACCTCCTGCTTCCCGGCCAGCCGGCGACTCCCTTGCAGCAGGCAGCGGCTCCGCCTGCCTCACGTCCCTCCCTGGCCCTTCCTCATCCCTCCACCTCGGGCACGAAGGCTCAGAGGGCTCTAACGGGACGCAGGAGAGCTGGAAAAGCTGCTTGGATGTTTGACATTTTAGTGTGGCAAAACGTACACTCAGGTCCCCGCGTTACCCCAGGAGCTGTGCTGAGCGCAGCGGGTTTCCAAAGGCAGGAGCTGCCCCGGAGCCAGGGCAGGGATTGCGGGATCGGTCGCCCCAGGGCCGAGGCTGCCGCTCCGGCCGCTCCCGTGCCTGCAGCCGTGTGCTAACGCGCCTCTCCTCACTCTGCTCTGCTCTTTGCAGGTGGAGGACGCCATGCTCATGTTCGACAAGACCACCAACAGGCATAGAGGTAAGAGCTGGGCCCGGCGAGCGCGGCCCAAACGCGGGGTCCGCGCCCAGTGCGGCTGCATCACAGACCGCTGCGTGTCCCTGGGGCTGCGGAGCACAGACCGGACACAGGGACCCCTCGGCCGTGCCACACTCTCCCTGTGCCGAGGGTGCAGCGCCGCCTCGCCAGCGGCCCCTCGTGAGCGCAGCCCAGCGTGCGGGGCAGGGAGCAGCTATGGAAAACTGCTCCCGCGAGGAGGTCCCCGAGCGCGTCCCACTGTGCACGGACAGGGTGCCATGGCCACAGCCCTGGCCTGGGCTTCCCGCCCCGCGGGGAGCGCGGAGGTGCCCTGGGGCCGTTGCTGCAGCTCTGCACTCACTGCCCTGGGGCAGGGCCGGGATGTGGGGCCCAGGATCGGGCAGAGGCAGCAGGGAGGGGGCAAGAACCAGAGGTTGGACCTTGGATGCTCCCTGCACCTGGAATTACAGAATCCCTGTGATTGGAAAGGACCTTCAACATCACCGAGTGCAAGTGTAAGCCCTTCAACACCCTAGCTGCTAACCCATGTCCCTAAGCAGCTCCTCTACATGGTCCTTGGATGCTGCCGGGTTGGGGGCTCCACCGGCTCGAGGACACACAGCGGTTGTGCCGGGTCGGGCCAGTGCAGCCACAAGCCAGGAGCTGGAGGCTTCAGAACCGCCTTGGTGCAGGAGTCCTGGGGCAAATTCCTTAGTGCCCATGGAGAGGTGTCTGTAGCCCGGAGCACAGTCTGGAGATGGGGAACTGTGGAGGTCAGCAGGAATTTTGGCACTCCTTGCTGTTATTTCAGTGTTAATCCACGTGCCATCCCAAATCATGGCCAGGGTGAGCAGTTTGTAAGACCTGCTCGTTCCCTTATCTCCTCGCGCAGTTGCTAAGAGCAGTGTGCAGTTCGGGCAGCACTTTGCTATCTGGCCACGAGTGTCTTGTCCAACAAGCACTTATCAGGGGTGCTGCGCGTGTGCCTGCTTGCAGACCTGCGCGCCACGCGGATTGCCTTGCGTCCATGCTAAATGTAATCCTCTAAAGCCTCGGGACTTGAGGATTAAAAGCCACTTTTCTCACTTTATTAATTTTCCTGTAGGCTGTGTGTGTGATCCAGCAAGGTGAATGAATTTGGGCCGGAAACCCTGAGTTTTTAGCCACCCATTGACTTGCAGGCTCTGGGGAGGCTCGGCACTTAGGTGCCCAGCGTTTCCAGTGGCACATGGAGCCCGGCCATGCTGGTGCTCTCCTCAAGAGCGTTTCAAGCACGCAGGTGTGTGGAAGCTCAGGTCTTGGAATAAGCAGAGCTCAAGGTGCCCCCTGCCTGTCCCCGCGAGCTCTGTGCTGCTGTAAGCGCCGCCCAGGGCCCAGGGTCCGGTCCTGCTGGTGCCACTGGGCGCCTCGGGGCGCACAGCAATGGGCCGGAGAAGCCACTGCCCGCTGTTACTGGGAGGGACGGCCGTGGCGGGCTGGGAAGCTGCCGTGCGGGACCCGCTGCACAGGATGCTCTTCCCGGAGAAAAACAGCCCTCTGCTTCCCGCCCCGCTGCCAGAACCTCCGTTTGCAGTTGACCTCTCAAGTTTTAAATGGCATTTTTATAGATGAGCTATAAATATAATTAAGAATCGCTGCAATTATTTGTTTATCGCTGTCTGTCTCAACTAAAGCAAGGTCATGTGCATTTAAAAATGCATCTCCAGGCACTTTTGAAAAAGGAGCGTTTAGGATATATGGAAATAATTGCCTAGTTTGGTCCCTGCCGGCGTAGCCGTCGGTGGCAGCGAGCTCGGGATCGCGCTGTGCGCCCGCGGAGGGCTGCGCAGCGGCGCGGGGCTTGCGCAGGGGAGCTGCGGCCGGCCGGCTCCGAGCGGAGTGCTGGAAAAGCACGGGCGGATCCTGATTGCACAGAGCACTCCAAGGGCTTGGGACGGAAAGTGTGACATAACGTATACCTGGAGGTGCTGTTATTATTATCGCTTTCATGGTTGAAACCGGCTTTTATTCCCCTGTCAGTTTTCTCGCTTGGTAAATGGGGCTCTGGAGAGCGCCTTGGTAGCGGAGGCCACTCATCCCCGCACGCTCCCGCTCGCCCCGGGCCCCAGGGCCACCTCGCTGCACCCGCCGGGGCACGGGCACATGCAGCGGCACCGAGCAGGGCTTTTTAAGTGAGTTTTAAGCAAATATTTGCTTAAAAACTCCAGAGGAGGGCTCAGAAGATTCATTACTTAATATTGTTTACCATTTGCAGACCTCTCCGGGAGAGTGGTGAGGGCTGAGCTCTAGCGCTATCACTCACACCTATTTAGATTGCTGTTATGACATGTGCCATGTTAATATTTTATATGAGTGTGTTTTCAGCATTACGTGCCCGTTTATAAATATTCATGCCCGCGGCGCAGGGGCCGCTGCTCGGCGCGCCGCGTTCGCGCCGCGGTGCCGCGGGGCAGCGCGTTGTGCCCGGGGCCGTGACGGGCTGGCCGGGAGGCTGCTGCGGCGCCGGGCACCTCGCGAGAGGTGTCAAAGGAGCCGCGTCGAGGCCAGGCCCCATGGACCCCCCTCGGGACCAGCGAGCAGGGCTCCGGCCACGCTCCGCGAGGCGATTACGGAGCAGCGTCTCGGGCGGCCGCGGGCGCCCGTCTCGTGCTGCTCGCGCCACCTGAGGCTGCGGATAATTGCCCGCTATGTTCTGTCTGTCAGAGCTTATTGCTTAATTTTACACCAGTAATGGAAATGGCGTGCCGGGAGGGGAAGGGAGAGCAGCTGCGCGGGCCGGCCCGCGCCGCAGGGCACGTGCGTGCCAAAGGGCGCGCGGAGCCGCCTCGCCGGCCGCGCACGCGCAGCCCTCCCCGGTTGATTTTCTTGCTAAACAAACAAATGCAATAATAGCAAGGAAAAAAGTCCCTGCAACCCCGAGTAAAGGTAGCAGACTGGCCCAGCAATTAGTGCGGAAATCTCCAGCTACACTACCGGACTCCAAGGTAAATAACAAATTAAAAATGTATAGTCAAGGCTATACAGTTGGTTGTATAGGTTTGTAAAGCTCCTTGTAAAGCTTACAAACCTATAGGCAGAGGTTTGTAAAGCTCCTTTATCTTGTCTTTATAGATAAGCAAAAGGTGGGTGAAGGAGGTGCAGGGGCAGGGTGTGGGTGGGAGCAGCGAGGCTGCTGGCTGTCCACAGCTCCCCTCGCAGTCACCATGCACCTGAACCTGAACCCCCTGGAGCACTGACCCCTCAAGCCCCTGGAGCACTGACCCCCCAACCCCCTGGAGCACTGACTCCCCGAAACCCCTCAAGCACTGACCCCCCCCCACCCCCCTGGAGCACTGACCCCCCAACCCCTGGAGCACTGACCCCCCAACCCCCTGGAGCACTGACTCCCCCAAACCGCTCGAGCACTGACCACTGCCCCTCTGATTGCAATTAGGCAGCCGTGTCCCAGGGAGCCCACAGTAAATCAGCCTTTTCCTGCCCTTCGGAGCTTCTCCAGGAAACATGGAGCAGGCCTGCAAGTATTTAAGACTTTTTTTGTTGTTAATTCTGGTGATTTTGTGCTGCGTTTACAGGTAGTTGGTACGGCTGAGCAGCGCAGTCGCTCTAGGATGGCTCGAGCTGCCAGCTCTGTTGCTGCTCTGAGCAGCCGCTCTGAGTGACAGATAAATTAGCAAAAATCCTGATGATCTGTGAACAGAAAGGAGCCCTAACTGCCATGGAGAAGTTCCTGCTTATGAATAAGCTCAGTCATCTGGTGAAACCCAGAACCTTTGCTTCCCGATGCAGCAGCGCGGTGATTAGCAGGTAGTTCTTAAGTCTTGTGGGACTATTTGAAAATGTTAATTGAGGAAAGGCCAGAAGCAGGAGGAGAACAAAATGCAACATTTACATAGATGGGCAGTCTTAATACAACGAGCAGAATTAAAATCAGCATGGTGACCTTGAGAAAACAGGCGGCTATTCACAGCATGCCATGCCCAAAACCGTAATGTGAAAATACCGAGCCATGCTGCGCCGTTCCCACTCCCCCGGGGGCTCCTTTCCCAGGGGCTTGCTTCAAGACAAAGCCTCTCGGCTCAGCCCGCTCGCATATGCATAGCGAGTGGCAAGGTTTGTTTATTTTATATCTGCATTTTATCTCTGCTGGACTTTTTTATAAAGCTTTTGGAGCACTTCTGCTTTTACTGGCTGTGAGGAGGAAATTCCGCGCGGCGGCTGGAGGAGCCGGGGAGCGGGACGTGTGCTCGGCCCCGGCAGCGGGTCGGCAGCCTGGGGATGCTGCGGCGCCCTTGTCCTCTCCCGCCCTCGGAGCTGCCCTCCTCCTGCGCCCAGTGCCGGCTCCGCTGGGACGTTTGCTGCGCGGGCTCGGCCCGAGGCGGCGTCGGGGCCTGCACGTCTGCTCGTGAGCACCCTGCTCCCCGCGCGCCGCGCTTGCAGCTCTGCTTTCAAAGTGCTGAGTTCTGACTCCAGGTTTCTCTAATTAGGTTGATTAATAGGTACTGGCAAGGAGTGATTTTGCTTATCCTGTATTTTCTCTTTTTTAAGTAAGAACATCTGGCACTTTTTTGCTGGATCTGATAAATAAGTTGTGCATTTTTTTCCCAAAAAACTGCAGATAGGCGCTTTTTTTTTTTTTACTTTTTTTTAATTTATTGCCTGTTGTCTGGACCAGAAAGAGCACCTTGCAAAGGGGGTAACACTGTGCAGATCGTTCTCTGATCGTTTTGGGACACCTAGCAGCATGTTTGCTCCTTTCCTGCTGGAAAGCAGGAGCGGGGAGCTCCTGGCAGCGCGTGGAGCCGCTCGAGGCGCCCGCGCGCTCCTGCACCGCCGCACCCCGTCCCCGTGCGCCCAGCGGGGCCACGGCCACCCAGCGCGTCGAGGGGAACCCCGAGGGGCGGCTGGGGCGCGGGGCTCGCTGCCGGCGCGCAGCGCGGGGAGAAGCCAGCGGGG
>JAVCKT010037889.1:0-16103 GCA_032273925.1 Rhynchotus rufescens | reverse complement strand
CCATTTCCTTCAGTGAATTGGGGGGGGTAAGCACAAGATCCTCTAAACAGGCTGTACTTAAGTGTCCAGGGACCTTTCTTAACATCTCACTTTGCAAGCATCTTTTCTGGTGAAATCTTTATTGATATGACATATTGTCATTGTAAAAAAAAAAAAAAAAAAAAAATTCCATCTGTGTTTTGTAAATTCTGAAAGAAAGATTCTGAACTATTTTCTCACTGAAAGAAATCTGGGAAATCATCAGGGCCATCATCACTGTAAAAGGGTTTTTTTTTCCCCCTCCCTAAAAATTCAACTTCTTAATGAAATATTTTGGGGAAAAAAATCATTACTTAAAGCAATAAAGAATACCCCAGTCCAAGAACCCAGGGTGGGGATAGGTATATATACATGGGAGCTGTTAAAATTTTGGGCTCTGTAGTGCAGAACTTCCTCAAAAAACCTCCTTCAAGGATTTTCTTCTTACAACGTAAATCAATGGATATAGATGCCAGAAAATAAAATCAAATCCTGATCTTTAATAATTCAAAGCAGAATGAAAACGAGCAGTCAGGTGGGACAGAGAGGGAGGGATGTGTAATACACAGTTGTGCCTGTTACCTTCTTGTCAGGAAAACAAATTCCTCTTTAAGAAGAATAATCTTTCAGATTATTCTTGGCAGCTCAGTACTTATATATTATGCTTTGGCAAATACAGTGCTTTACGTTTTCTCCTGAAGAAGTCCAGATGACTATAATTAACACGCATTGTTATGCATCAGCTGTGATTGAGAAGCCATCACTTTGGGGTGTAATTTATGGAAGCCATTAAAATAACGCAACAATTCACTACCATAATTAAAAGGGAGGAAAGCATGAAAAGACTAACCTCCAATGTAAGTTCCTAATGTTCTTTTTACCACGGGTTCTCAGTGCAGATGCCTTCACCTTAATCACCATTTTTTCATACTAGGAACTTAGAGAAATCTGTTTTCTCTTCCTAAATGTTTTTATTTAAATTTTCTTGGGCTCTAGGAATCTAGGAAGGTCCTCAGCAGCTACTGGACCTGACTGCTCCCATCAAAATGCCCACACCTAGCCACAGTGAGTTGAGGTAATAGCCCCTTAAATGAAAGGAAATACAAAATAAAGTCACAAAGCTAATCTCTGTCCAGACCTAAGATCAAGATCTCAAAGCCAGTCCAGATAGGCAGTTGGTAAATAGCTCAGACATACTGCAAGCCCTCAAAAACACTCACCAGGGATTCAAGTAATTGTTTTAAAACATGCTCCAAAAATACAAAGGAGAGGAGCGGGAGAAATCAGTGTTTCAGCAATAAGACTCGGATCATCATCCCAGGGGATCAGCAGTGTGGCTCTGATCAGGATCAAGCTAATCACTAGTTATCAGCCTCTGCTGCCTGCTCACAAATCCACATGGAAGGTTGCAGTCTCAGTGTAGTAAATGGATGGATGATAGCACCACTGGAATAACTTGGTAATATCAATGGCAACAGCAAGGACTAAGTTAATAAGGATCAGAAATCAGAATGCTGTCAATTAGGACTCAAAAATTCTAACAGGGGCTACCCAGGCAAGAGAGAACTGAATTTTCTCACCCTTTTAGTGCCTCTCTGGGACTCCTTGGGAAAAGTCTTCCATCAACTATACCCATTTTAGCACCTTCTACAGATGAGAAATTCAGAAGAAAAACATGAACCATCAGCCCACCAGGGATCAAAACTGTGTATCAAATACTTAAGATATCAAGACTTTTTTTTTTTTCCCTATAATATGTGGCCTCAGGGAACTATAACATTCAGTAGCAGGACAACTCAGTATACTCTGAGCTTTTTAAGATATGTGTGTTTATATACGCATGTATATATATGTATATATATATATATGTATGTTTACTGAAAAAGAACACGCCCGTTCAATTAATGAGAAGTTAAATTGGTCATAATTCTGTATGCAGTATCCTGTACACTAATTAGATTGGGACTCCTAAAGAACTAAGAGGTTGGTGTGTTTTAGCATTGCTGATCCTCCTTATGCTCAAGGGGAAGGAAAAGCAGTGAATTAACATCACATTAGTTATATTACATTTTCGCATCCTTATTTCTTTCCTCTCACTCCTAGGCTTTAGGAAGAACAAGGCAGTTGGTGCTGAGTTGAGCTCTACAAAGGCAAGGCACCTACGTGCTGAAATCACAGAAACTGCCTTTGGGAAACCTGTCTGACTGAGGCTATAGAGAGATCTAGATGAAACCTGCTGTAGAATCATGTTTTAATTAATGAAGTGGTTATAAAGTTAGTTAAATTTGCCTTTTTTCCCCCCCTAGTGTGTCACTTCACTAACAGTATGCATATATTTAAGAATAAGGGTGCATTAGCACTGTAAGCGATACAGCAAAAAGAATTAAATGAATGATGTGTTTGTTTACCTCTAGTATTACTGAAGGAGGAGTATGGAAATAAATGCTGTGGTCTTCTCTTTTGCTTATGGTTGCCTTTTTAAACTAAACAACTGAAAATGAAACTAGTTAATCTGTATTTATGTTTGTGTACACAGCAACCCCTCCGGAGGGATGCTGTTCAGTTCAGCTATGAACTGAACTACGGTTCAGTTGCAAAAACTATTCCCATAGAGAGGACAAGTGGTACACCCATAAAAGAAATAAGATAGTATTTGAATAAACTCTTTTGTGAAGGAAAAAGTGCTTTTCACAGATGCCAAACAGTGAAGTCCATCACCAAGATGACCGAGAAAAAGAAAAGGGTTCTGGCAGAGAACAGAAAGCCTTGGTAAAGGGAAGACACAAGCAGCAGAATGCTACAAAGCTTTTAGCAATTACTTATGTATAATTCTGTGCAGGCATATGCTTTAACCCTCATAATAACTATTTCTTATTTATTAGGCCTGTGAACTATAAACAGACCTAAAGAAGCTATTAGAATTATACATTTTTCCCCTCCTCCATTCAAGAATTTTGGCATGGTCACAGAGATTTCTTGTATAAAAAAAAGAGCTTATCTATATGATACGTTGATTATTCTTCATGAATAATGATTTTGATGCTCCAGCTTTTTCAGAACAGTAGTCTTTGGAGGAACAAATAACTAAATACACTTGACGTCTTTTGTGTTCTCTCAAAAAAGTTCAGAAGCACACTTTGTAAAAGAACAGAAAGACTAATTCACTTACCTATCAGAGACGTTTCTAACTGATCTGTCTTCTCAGGGCTATCACTGCATGCATAGGGGTCAGAAATCCATGTCCTAAACCATAAAAGGAAGAAAAAAGGCTTTATAAAAATAAACAAAATAAAATAAATATGTTTTTTTAAACTATAGTTCTTCCCTATTTATTAATTCATCAGATAAAGGTAATAATCTTTTTGATATGTTATGGTAAGTCTATCCTGCACTTTAAGAGCTAATCTTTATATAAACTTAGTTCTCTCAGTACGACTGGAAGCCAACTCAAATTAAGGTTAGAAATATTTTAAGAATTGACCTAATTTTATAGCATTTGCCTAGTGAAAATGCAAATAAATAAATAAATAAAAACACATTAGGGAAATAAATATTTTAAAATTAATCAGAAAAAAATACACAACTTTTTATGTGGAGGTTTGCAACTCTATTATATAAAAGAGTATGACTACCTATCATAACATAATCAAGGTACCACATTTCAAATGTAAGATTACAGCAGCATTCCCTAGTGAGGAGCACCAGAAAGATGTCTGGTCTTGCCTCTCTTCCAAGTGGGCAGATGATTTAGAAAAGCAGAGAAGTCACCGCACAGCTGGAAAATTGTGAGCTCTCTATGATAGCGGAAAACAGTAAATCTTCTTCACAACAGCAAGCTTTCTGTCTCTGTCATGGAGCATTATTGATTGCCGTTCGGTGCACTGCAAGACAAAACTCTCAGTAATAACTCACCAAGGCCATTGTCCAATAAAGTCAATGGGAAGAGTCATCCTGATTTCCTATAGTGCTGGACCGAGTCCACTATGCATTGCACTGCAGAATCCAGGCTTTTAAGAAACAGCCAAATTATCAGCCAGCATAAATCAGCTCGACTTCACTGGAGTCGAGAAGCTGCGTTGATTTAAAGTGAGTCAGTGACATTTACATTATGTCCTTCAAGAGGTTCTTGGGGGAATGAAATTGGGCAATAACTTTCAGCCTTTTGCCTAGGGCTCCAGAGGACAGCAGACACCACAAATTCTTCTTCTCAGCCCCTGCAAGAGGCACAAGTACACCAGACCTATGCTCTGAAGACCTCACCTGGCACTTGGTTATGCCAAAGCTTCGAGTCATGTTACTTACAGATACACAAGAAACTGGGAATCCCTTCCTTCCTTGGCTCACTGCCTGGCATGGGGCACAAAATCCCTGTATCCTGCAGGAGCTTCCCAAGTGAGCACTCTTGACTCATCCCTTAGGGCTGTGTAAAGCAGGAAATGCTTTCCAGAGGGAAATCAAGTCTGTATCTTTCTATAATCGTCTCTAGCACTTAGGCATTTAGGAGTCATCTGGACTCCGCACTTTGCAAGCTGCTTGGCCGAGTGTTTATTCAAGACAAAATATATATACAGTCAAGCCAACTTGCACCAAATGGATTAACAAAATCTCATCTCCAAGTCATAACATTTTTTTATATTAGTTTCACCTATAACTGGTGTGTTAAATCACCCTTTAACCAGCAAAATAAGTAAAGTTTCTGTATTGAGCTCTTTGTATCATGTAAAGTAAAACTTTACAGCTCATGCTGTTATGTTCCAGGTCAAAATTAATTTCTAAAAACAATGTATCATAATAAAACAGCCTATGTAATAATAAAAAGACTTGTTTAGTTAGCTTTAACTGATAAATCCAACCTCCATTTCTCATGCTCAACTTTCACCTGCCTTTGCATCCAGCCCTTGCTTTTCAGTCCCCCACACCCTTGCCATGGGACTAATGAACTTTATTTGACCAGCTATGGGTTTATAAAACTGTCTGCTTTGTATGGTTTTCTGAAATAGTAGTCTCACACTGGTTTTTCCTTGACTGCCTGTACTTCCTGAATGAGATAGGAAATTCTGCAGGAATTTTGAACACTACTACAGTTTTTATAATAAAGGTGTTCATGCTTCATGTTTGGAAGCACTTGAGATTGTTCCAGTACTTGCTATTTAACCTTCAGGAAATATTATCTAGACACAGAGAAATATTTTCTCATTGATCCACTTTTCACTCAAGTATGATAATAGCACAGACATAAAATTTAAAATTAATTTGTTTAATAATGCTTAAATCATTAGTATCAGTGTGTAGGACAAGGCTCTTCCAATTCTGCATGGAGCTATCATTTAAAGATAAAAGCTATTTAAAATAATTTAAGTATAGTGCTAGAGAGGAAAAACAGTCTGAGACTGAATATTAATTGTACATCACTGACTTCCTGTTATCAGATAGATGCAACTTGCTATTACTTCTTTACTGCACCAAATACACAGCCTTATTAAATTCCATTCATACCCTGTTAGAAGAGAAAAGGAATGGAGACAGTCATCCTTCTTCTCTGTCCTCTCCTCTTCAAAGTCTGGATACAATCACCATTCTAAATTCAGATGAGCCCCAAATTTAATTAATTACATGATCTAATACATTGCATGCGCTTCTCCTAAACCTATATAATAACCAACGAAATGCAATAAAAATGCTTGTAAGAAAATACAGCAATTTGTGGAGAGACCTGGTATTTTCCAAAACTTTTTGGCACTTCTTATATTTACTACATATATATACACACAAATATGTGAAGATAAACATCTAAACAGGAACAGCAAGCAAGGGTGCACACACAAAAGAAACAAAGCAACCATGTGCCTCTTGGCATCAACTTTTCCATCTACTTGCTTTCTTACTGGTGTTCCTGGATTTTTCCTTAGCTTACTACATATCTGATATATCTGTTTCTACCGTTACACAACTAAGCTATTGATTTAACAGATTTCCCATCACAGAACATGCAACAGCAAGAATAGGCCAAAACTGAACGGTAAAGAGTCAAAAGAACATGGCACATTTCGATAGTATGTCCCAATGGTAGTTCAAGTTAAGTTGAGGTGGGCAGATGCTACAATTTGAGAGCTATCTGATGGTCCTACTGCATGAGCTGGAGCTCTCGGTCCAAAACCCCAGTTCAGACAGAGGTGCCTGAGCCACAGCTGACGTGTTGCTGATGGCGTTACCGAAGAAACAAAGAGAAAATCCCTTCTGGAAGAAAACTTGGGGAGCAGCCTTCCCTGCAGCTGCCAAGGCTCAGCCCTTGATTAGGTGGAGAAGTAGCCACCAGACACTCAGAGTCTGGGACTGGTCAAACTGGGGAGTTTGGCCATGATGCTCCTAACCCCGGTCCAAAATTTAGCAGAGCAGGTCCATAACAGGCCACCATCACAGGGGAACAACTGATCTGAGTGTAAATTGTGCCGTTTGAAATTCTGCTTGGACAGGGATGTCCTTCCAATTTGGGAGGCATGTAGTAACACAGCTCCAAAACGCTGCATGTCACCTCTGATGCATGTTACATTTCATATTTCATAGAAATATCTTATGAATCCAGTAGTAAGACACTGAATAGAACTGTATTTATGAAGTCCCGACATGCATGCCTGCCTATTCTTTGTTACAAAGTGCTCTTCTGTTTACCTATATTTCAAGTACTGCAGAGAGAAATTTCAAGGGTAAGGTAAGGTAATCTTAAGTTACCTTAAGATAACTTAAGGCTCAACTCTGAATGAATATTTTTTACCTTTTTCATTTTTTTAAAGTATTTTCTGTCTCTAGCGTATGCTAATCTCAGTTGCTCCCTGAAACAAAGATATTTTTCATATTGACTACTCAAAAATACCAAAAAGAGTGCTCAATTGGATTCACAGGTGGGAAATATACAAAATTAGGCACAAGTACCTTTTTTTTTGCCTTTTTTCCTTTATTATATAACTACTTTTTGAAAGTTTATATCTAATCATGAAAACATCATATTTTCCAAATCTGTTGCTATCTGCTTTTATTTGTGGCCATTAAAGTTTTATCATAACCATGTGTCATTTTACTTTGGGGAAAAAAACCAAAACTACTAAGAATCAGACTATTTCATACTCATGAATGTCTGAGCAGATGGTATAAATTGCAATAGATTAGTACTGAATGTAAAAATAGTAGCACCACCTATTGGCAAGATACATAAACTGATCCATCAAATTTCATGCCATCTTTCATATTATCACTGGATATTAAAGTTGAAACCTGTTATTCTCAGCTTTATTTTAGCAATTCAAAATTAACATATCTATTAACGAGGCCTTTTGATTTTCTTTTTTGAATACACTTGAAATAGGAAAAAAAAGCCAGGATTATACATTTGGAAAACCACCCACATATATTCTAGAAATTCTTAATGCCAGGATGAAATCTTTTTGGAATGCATTCCAAAGATCTGGAACCTAACTGATGGATTTCTAATATTGACCAAAGCTCTGATCCTTGAACTCCAACACAATCTTACAAATCCTTTTAAGTGATCCATATCTACAGGAAAAAAAAGAGTGTGGGTGGGAAGTACTCTAGTATTCAAGTGGAAGAGATAACTTTTCAAATATTTATGCATTTCAAAAGCTGTACATATTTGGCTTAGCTGAATATGAGAAGCTAGGAGTTAGGTGCAAAAATTTGTTTTTTAGCTGACTTTTCACTAGTCTAATTTGAGGCTTTTTTTTTTTTTTTTTCTTTTTTTCCCCCCAGTATTCATCCGTGTGTTTTATTTTGGTTCTTGGGTTAGATTGCTCAGAACAAATCTAAACTAATTTTAACTTTATAAGGCATTCTTTCTGAATACTCTTTTATTTCTATGGGACTGAGTCTTACAAAGTTGGTATTGCATTTCTTTTTGAAGTTGATAACAATTTTATTTTACTTTTTAAATATCAACAGTGTTTATCAGAAAAATTGCTTCCATCGATATTTTTCTATTGATGCTGCTATTTCTTAAGCATCTTTACTTTCTCTTTCTCTCTCTCTCTCCCTTCTCTTTACTGCTCATACTCATTACTTCATTACTTCTTCAAAGAAAAAAATGATGCTACTCATCATGGGCCAGAATCTCCTTGCAAAAGAGTTGTTCTGTTTGCTGAATCTGAATATTAACCTTCAATTCTACTTTTCTAGTTGTTTCACTCTTTTCACCTTCAATACTCAAATTATTTGCAAAAGCTCTGTTTTTAGAAAAGCAAACCTTCCTTGTGCTGAGGAATATTCATTTTGTTTCAAAGGAATCTGGTACTTCTGGAACACACTACTAGTCCTGGTGACTGCAATCGATTGTCAGCAGTATGCATGTAATGCACAAAATCTTGCCAAATTCTGCACCAGGACCAGAGCTCTGTGGGGAAGAATCCATGACCAACAAAAGGATGGTTTCTTTTTTTCCCTCATGCTTACAAAGACGCTGCAAAGCCAAAATTGTACTTTGGGTTATATCAGCCATGAACAGGGAGATCCCCAGACTCTGCCTGTGATGAGCTTGCTGAAAGTAATGCTAGCAAGAGGCAATAAGCATACTGGTCCCCTTTGTGAATCTACTTGTCTAACCTGAACTAGACAAAAATAACAGCAATTAAGGTTGCATCTAACAAGTTTTTATGTTAAAGATCTATGTTAACGGATTTTTTTAGCAATAGACATTTCTTAGCAGTACTTTCTATATGAAAGTTTTTATTCCATAGGAGGAACAGTTCAGTTATCTACAAGAATGAGTTGACCAAATTAATTTATGTAGACTTCCTCAGCTTCATTAAACTATTTCAGCAATGCAAAGAGAGAGACACAGCTGCAGCTGTAGGCTTGTAAATACATGCCTAGTAAAACAGTCCTACTTCAACTAATGAATCTTGGTGAAGCTGACACTTCTATCCTAGTTAGAGCTCGGAAAGCACTGCTTTTGTTGGATAAAATGAAACTCAGCCAAACAGATTGACAACGTTGCATTGCTTTCTCATGGCCCTCAAGACATGCCATTTACAATATACATCATCTTGGCAGAGCCAGAGCATTGTGTTGTTCTGTCATGTTACACATGCTTGGTGGTAGCACACTGGAAATCAAGAGCTTTCCGAGGGACAGGTGTAACAGCCACACACTGTGGCAGGGAGCTGCAGAGCTACAGGGCTTCCACCTCACCAGGGTTTGGGACAGAGAAGCCCTCCTGACCAAGGGAGGTGATGAGAGTCCTGCTGGCTGGTCTTCTCTTGCCAGGGGTCCAACTCTCCTAGGATAGGGCCACTAGCAGGAGCCACTGCAAGGTGGGATGATAGTGGGTTACAGCAGGGCATACAGAATAGAGAGAGACAAATGTCTTGCCCAAAGTCACCAAAGCTACTTGGTGCAATAGCCAAGAAGATAGTCAAACAATCTTGACTCCTACTTGTTTGTTCTAACCACTAACCACATTTAATATGCATACCATTATTATGCTTAATTTTGTAGCTCCTGAATGCTTGGCGTCCCAGAAATACATTGCAGCCTTAATTCCCACAGTAATTACGTCAGTTTTAAAAGTGTCACAACTGCCATCATTGGAATTGCTCTTAACTTGCCCTTTTGCAACTAGAAAGAAAAACTGAGATTTATGTCTCTTATAGGGTGCTATATATTTTTGGCACTACACATTAACTTCTGATGAACAAAAGAAAGCAATATTTTGAATCTAGAAGAATTATACCGGGGAGAAACGTTTCATCAGAAAGGAGGGAATTTACCATTACACAATATACCACACAGATTATTTTTTTGTGTGTATTTTTTTATACTGTGTGACTTGCCAGAATATCATCATAGGCAATA
Organism: Rhynchotus rufescens; assembly: GCA_032273925.1. NCBI lineage: Eukaryota > Metazoa > Chordata > Aves > Tinamiformes > Tinamidae > Rhynchotus > Rhynchotus rufescens. The sequence continues at coordinate 6,224 of JAVCKT010037889.1, read as the reverse complement.
CACTTCAAAACGTGAAAGTATCTAGATGCCGATAGTATACATGTCTGTTCTTCTATTTGATTATTGAAAGCAAAAGGAAACTTTCTCTTGCAAAAAAATGAGATCAGGCCCTTTCACAGGTCTAGAGGAAGAAGCCCTTGACCCGTGAATTTTAGGATATACACAGATTACATATTTAAATAACTAGAGAGATAAATTGCTGTAATTGTCTCACCTTTATCATCCTGTTGTTTCACTCAGCAGCTAGAAGAACTGAGTGGATAATTCTTTTCCAGTAATGGTCACAGTGATTTCTACCAACTTTTTTTCATAATTCTTTCAGCTTTGAGGCTACACAATTTCCTTCATCTGCATGGTGCTACTCACATACATATTTTCCCATTAATTTGTCATAAGTAATAGCTACTTCCAAAACTGCTTGTAAGTAAACACAAACTAACAGCAAAACATTAATCATGCACACAAAAAAACCCTAATATATATTTATATAAGATATATATATATACACACACACACAACAGAATTGTTCCACAGAATTCAAACATACAGAAAATACTATGAAGACATGTGGGCTGCTAAAACTATATATATTTCTGTGTGAAAACCATCACTGTGACCGAGAGTAAGAAAACACAAGATCACTTGTAACAGATATATCTAGCACATTTCTCCTTAGGCCAAATAGTGTTCTGAGCAAGACAGGGTTTCACAAAGCTTGCTCTGCACCGATAACCTCGATAAGCACAGGAGCTGCTTTTGGCTCATCTGCATTCTTCAAGTCAGGGCATGGAACCAAAGCACAGAAATGGGCAAAATAAAACAAAACAAACAAACAAAAAGTAATTGAGTAACATGAGAGTTTGAACCATATCAGACCATTCCACTCTAGAGAGAAGGCGCAGAGGATTCATAGGGAACGGGAGTTCATCATCCCTCACCATCACCTTTGCCACAAGCAACAACCATCCAGAACAGGACACAGGGACCAGCCGGTTGTCCTCTGCCTCAGGAAGGCCTCAGAAAACCCTTACCAATCACAGCCACTTGCCTTATTATAAATATTGCACTGCTTTTCTCAGCATCACATTCCCGAGCAGGATGAAGAAAATGAATTTCCTTCAAACATTTTAATAGCAGCTTGTTAAATTCTTTCTGATCAGCTGTAATAAGACTGCTCACTAGGCCATGGACTATCAAGTTAGATTTTTCTTCTTCTCAGGTTATTAAACATGAAAAATAAAGATTTTTAAAATGAATTCCTGTAATGAAATAAATTGGAGGGCTGAGAGACCAGGAGGCCAAGGTGAAAGATGATGCAAGATACAGGTTAGGAGGGGCCCTTTTTCCTCCTTGGAGCAAACAGCATTCAATTCAAATTAAAATAATCAAAGCCCTAAATCAAAACACCCTGACTTTTAGTCAAAGGATCAAGATTTTATGGGAATTGCTTGTTTCTAATTCAATTTTCCTCCAGTGCTTGCTTTCTCTTCTGAAAGCAGTTTGTTTTTTGGGGTCCTATTCCTCTCTGGCCAGAGCCATGCCTTTTTTTTTTTTTTTTCCCCCCTCCCTTTTCAGGACTTTCTTTCTTCCTTCATTTTCCTCTCTCTTGCTCTGCCTCTTACATCACGTTGTAGCAGATGCCCTATGTTCGGCTGTCATTTTACAAGAATTCTGTACAAATTGGTACAACTGGAAACCATTACCCAGATATTCCCCTTAATTGACAATCACACAGAGCTCACAAGAACCTAATAATACCCAGTTTCCTCTTGTCTAGTTAAAGTCTTTGCTTTCAAACTTAAAAAGCAGTTCTAGGAGGCAGGTAAGGTCATGAACAAAACTCATACAATTATCCCATCATTCTTCAAATACCAGGTACTCTAATACACTGTCTATGTAATGTGGGACTGATCAAAGGCTCTTACATTATGTTGCAAACCTACAAGACACTATGACTTTTTTAAAAAAAAATTAAAAAGGACAAATCCATAAAATACATCCAATGCCTTGTTACACAAATTTTCAATCTATGAAAAATGTTTATACTACTACTCTTGACTAGGTATATAATAATACATATATATCTTACACTATGTTGCATTTATTATGCCTAGCTGAACAAACGTTTCAGGAGGAAACTTTCCAGTCATTGAGGGTTTTTCAAGGGCAAGGGCAGGGAGAAACTTGTTAAATTAAAAGCAACTCATAGCTCATTCTGAGAATGAGATTGGGGTGAAAAACACCAAAATCAGCACAGTGTTGATGATATTTAACAGGTTGATTTAGATATTTCACACTTTTTTTTTGTTATTTTAAAGGAAATTCAGCAAAGGTGTGCATGATGAGGGAATTTCTGATGTCAGGAATGCTTTCTGCTGCTTTGGATATGAGCAAATTATTAACCTTTTAGAAATCTCACCTTGGCTATAAATAAGCAACAATACCACAGCCAAATTCGGATGTTTCCTCCTACGAAGAACACATGCACAGTCCCTAGGTGCAAACGGGGCATCACATGCAATGACCGACATTTCCTCTCCTTCAAGGAGGAAAGGGATTGGTCCTACTGAAATACAGATGACTGTGTGTATGTGGAGGGAAGATATGCAGGGTGGTAGCCTGCTTGAGGGCTGCAAGAAGAAAGAAAAAATTCTCAAGCAGCAGAAACTACGAGAAGGTAGAGAAAGAGAAGAGGTGCAGAAGGCAACATTCATAGATTCTGGTGATGATTCTTAAAGCCCCCAGAACTAGTGATCTAAACTGCCCAAGCTTCTCTGTTGAGTTATGGCTTCATTAACTACCCGAATAAGGCAAGGCAGGCAGCAAACCATAAGACCCTGCTAAAAGCACCAAAGTTGCACCCGAAGAAGGTTCAGGGTTAAAATGCACTGAAGGCTACAGGTCTTGAGAGAGAGAAGGCAGGGTAAGCCTTCAACAGGCCTTCCTTGCCAGGCCTTCAACAGGCCTTCTCTTGCATTAGATCAAGGCTTAGGTTGATTAAGGCAGGACAAACATTGTCTTTTAAAAGAATCCTGCATCCATTTCTTCCCTAAAAATTTATTTGCATTCTCTGTCTTAAAAAATAGGCTTCCTTTATGATAGTCTGTCCTATTTTAGCTCAAGAACACAATTCAGGCCTTTTTTTTTTTCCTCTCCTCACTGTGTTCCTTCAGCACCAACGCAGGGAACTGCTCACATCAGTGAATCTGCCAATAGAAGTAAAGGGCCTTTGTAAGGGAGAGTTGCTTCACATTTAAGACGCTCCATCAGCATTACCTTGCTTTCTCAGACATATTTTCCACTAGGCATCAAGCCCCTGCTACTAAATGGAAAACAGATTAATCTATATATCTACCTATGAAGTTACAATATGACATCAAGGTAACAAAAAAAAAAAAAAAAAAAAAAAAAAAATCAAGGTTAGGATGCAAAATAGAAAACCCGCAACAAAACAGGATTCGACAGGATTCGCCAGGCACCAGGGAGTTCAGGATTTGTTCACAGCCATATCTCCAATCTGCCACTTCACGTATCACAACTCCCACCATGCTCTATTTTGAGAGCTGTGGTGGGATTAAATGAGCACACAGATCTTGACTCAGTTATCTGCATATGGCTGGATTTCACCTGCAGTGCCTCATCTTTTGCTGTGCATGTTCAACATAAGTAGAAAATGCCCACGCCTCTGGATTTTTTCATCTCCTTTACAGCTTCCTTACATTAAATGCTCAACACAAATCTAATGCAAAAGCAATAAAAATAATACAACTATTTCCTTTAGAGTGAACAAAGAACTACTAGAATACAATTATGCTCTCTGTACTGGAAGTTAGCACGGATGTGTCAAAATTAAGTTTGACTGCAAAGAGCCTGCATCTTTTAAGTGCTAATCTTTCTTTTCTATGGCTAAGACAACAGTAAAAACAGCGTTTTTTGTGAACTATATTTGTTTAGCTGTGTAAAATGCAACTGCATTAATTTGAAGTCAGGAGGACTCTACTATGAGGAAGATATCTATTGCTCTCCCTCGCTTTAGCTGCACACAAAACAGGTTCTATGAGTTGAAACAGATGAGAATAAAAACCCCAAACACTTGTGGTGTGCTACTTATCACACACAGTGACAGTGATAAATTCCCTCAGTGATTCTCAGGTGCCCTGTTGTTATCTTTAACTGCCTTCCAGCTTGTCAATCTTCTGCTTCCAGATGGTATCGGTCATTCACACAGGCAAAATCTTGCTTAAAGGGACTTACACTTTGTGCTGGTAATAGGTGTTTTATCTTCTAGTGGATTACTTGCCCACTGTTCTTGTGGAATTCAACAAAAGAAGCATCTTTGATTATCTGACAATTTATCTTTTGTACAAATCTTGTTGGCGATTGAGTTCTTGTTGGTTCGGTGAAGGTGGCTCTCTCAAAATGGAATCTCTCCCTCAGGCTTTTAGTGCAGGATAATAAGACTTCAACTTCTGTGTCACAGAAAGTAGGGGAGAGAAAAATATCTACAGCACCAAGGTGTCTGATGAGGAACACCAAGAGTCCTGTAAATTGCACATTCTTTTGAAGCATCTAATTTCATAGCTGGCCCGTACAAAAATAAAGTGTATATACAAAAGTCTGCATCCAGTCTCTTTTATATTGTATATTTCTATGCAAATGAAAGAAGTTGAAATCTTCAATTAGTAGTATGCATAACAGTCGGCTCATTGAGAGGAAAAGGTGTTTGTTTTTTGTTTTTTTTTTTTTAATCATGGCTAAATAAAACAACTGACAGTTCTTAGATAAAAATAGGAGAGAAAAAACACAGAATTATTCCCATAGTACAGCTAAAACTGAGGTGTTGCTTAATTACGACAGTATATGTTATGACCTTTACATTCGTTTGGATTGCTTCATTTAATATTTTTAATTGCTTAAACCATCTAAAGCAGGAATAGATCATCAGCAGAAAACTGGAGCCGATCAGCAGGTGCTGAGAAGAGCAGAAAGTTTTGCTTTAAGAATAACGAGCACAGAAGCAGAGTATTGATTCTGCTGATGAGGCAATGCCACAGCACTCTGAAATTTAGGTGATATTTATAAAGAGCTCATTTAAAAGTCCTGTTTACATGAATCACCTTTTCGCCTATGAGTCATGCAAGAGCTGTGCTGTCCCAAGGCCCAAACTAGTAGCTTTTCCATAGAGGTAGTAGTCAACAACTCAACAACTCCACAACTCTTCCAAAAAGCAATGCAGAATTTTAGAGCTTAGTAGAGCAAGTGAATAAATAGCATGTCCAGAAAAGATATTTCTTGTTTCTACTGGCCAGAAATCAGCTCTCTTGCTAGAACTGAATGAAATGCAGTAATGCAATAGTTTTCACTAGATCAAGTCTAACTCATGTCTCCTCTACTCAAGACCTTTCAGTAAAGAATGAAAAATAGGGAAAGAGGAAGGTCTACTAAGTGCAATAACTTTTACAGGTGAAAATCAAGCTGTCTAACATGCTGTAGGTGGTTTGAAGTAGTCTTTCCAGGTCAAATCAATAAAATATAGCAATTCCTCTTGATCTGTCAAGCCAACACAAATTTGAAATGCTGAGAGATAAGGGCAGTAGCTCAGTGACTGTGTCACTGAGACATTCCCATTTTCAGGCACACACTTGAAAAGATCTGTTAACACATTTCATTGTTTATCTGAAGGAGTGAGCCTTTCTCTGCAAACCAGTGTGCTTAAGGTCCTCAACACAGCTACATCTGAACACTCATTTTTCAGTTGCTGCAGGAGGAAAACGCTTCTACAGTATTTCAAAATGGAAAATATGCATAGCAGTAAAGAATATCAAGGAAGATAATGATAATAATAAGCAGCATTCCCCTCTAAGCTTCCTTTGTTTTATGCCAAAAGAAACATCATTCCGAGAATAACAATTGAAGATAAGATTGTACCCTTCAAGAGAACTATGGGTTATATTCACAAAGAGGTAACATTCTTATTTATGTTCACATAATCTGAACATGTTAAAGTAATTTTCAAATATTAATGAGTGTATGATCATCCAGTATCATCATTGTACAAGAAAAGAATTCAAAGAATTCAAACCCTGCCAGAACCAAAACAAACCACATTAAAAAAAATAAATAAAAAAATAAAAAAATAAAAAAATAAAAAAATAAAAAAATAAAAAATAAAAAATAAAAAATAAAAAATAAAAAATAAAAAATAAAAAATAAAAAATAAAAAA